>CANTAL010000317.1:100296-210296 GCA_947650365.1 Chamaelirium japonicum
ACACTAGATCGCGTGTTGCAAAGTGTTTTATTTTTTATTTAATAATCATTTGTTTTTTTTTTTGTACATGTGGTGAGGGGTAATATAATATGAGGGATTTTTCTTTTTTTTTTTTGGTCAAGATTCAAACTTTAGTAGCAAAAAAGCATCTCCCACCTGCCTTCGAATCTTTCATATTGATGTGGCCGGGGTAGGGCTCCATCCTCTCTTTTTTTTTAAAAAAAAGCCCTCCTGAAATTGGAGGGAGGCCGGGTTAGGTAGCCCCCGACCTGTCTATTACTAGTGAATGCCCGTGCCTATCGGCACTGCAGCGGGCCGCCTTCGGCGACAACACAGCCCCTTGGGCATTGCCACGTACCCCCCACCCCCAACCCCCGAATCCAAATTCTCTGCCCCATTTATCTGCCCCAAAGTTACAACCGTCCATTGCACTGTACTCGACCAGTGCATTGCACTCAATCCTAACTGGCAAGCAAAGAAATGACTCTGATTGGACCAGCGACATAGACACCAATATGTACCTGATCACTATCGTCCCTTTGCCTGCCGGTTGGGGTGAGTGCGATGCACCGATCAGGTATGGGTATAACGTAGGGTTGTGACTTGGGTCCAGAGAAATAGGGTAGAAGATTTGGGTTCCTCCCTTGCCACCCTCGGAAAGAGAGAGAGAGAGAGAGAGAGAGAGAGAGAGAGAGAGAGAGAGAGAGAGAGAGAGAGAGAGAGAGAGAGAGAGAGAGAGAGAGAGAGAAATCTATGGTGGCTGCTATCGGTTGGCTATGATGCAATTATAGTTGTGCTAAACGGTTTGATTTGCCTGTGATACCAGGGATCTGGCATCACGGTTACACATAGATTGTCTCGATTGTGAGAGAGAGAAATAGTTAGTTAGAGAGAGGGTGCGCTGCGCGCGTGAGAGAGAAGAGAGAGAGAGAGAGAGAGAGAGAGAGAGAGAGAGAGAGAGAGAGACGGGGAGAGAGAAAGAGAAATGAGGAGCAGAGTTTTGAAAACCGGACCAGACCGGGTGGTCCGACCGGGTTGGATCGAAACCGGAACATGTTTCGGTTTGATCTTTCAAAAACTGATTTGTTTGTTAACCCAGGAATCAAAATTTTCATTGGAGAATTTAGTAAATATCTACTTAAAAAAACCTATTTTATGCAGTTCAAACGGGTTGAGCCAGCGGTTTGAACCGATTTGGACCGAACCGGATGCCTTTTCGGTTTGCCTTCCGGTCTGACTTTAAAAACATTGTCGGGGAGTAGGGGTGGCAATGGGTCGTGTCGGGTCGGGTTCGTGTCGTGTCCAAAACCCTAGACCCGGACCCGACCGGTTTTACAAATCGTGTCTAGATCCTAACCCGTACCCAACCCGTTTATAAATGGATAGACCCGATAAGACCCGTTTACCTCACAGGTTTATTCAGTTGACCCGATCCGACCCTATCCGACTCAACCCGACCTAACACGATAGACCTGCTAATACTAAATATTATAGTATCGGATTACGGGTAGACCCGACCCGACATGACCCGGACCCGACCTGACACAACCCGTTGAATTTTAACGGGTCTTTCCGGGTCTACCGTGTCCAAACCCTAAACCCGGACCCGACCCGTTTATTAAACGGGTATATCGTGTCGACCCATTTACGACCCGAACCTGTTTAGCCCTAACCCAGACCCGCTAACTTCGTGTCGGGTCTGCCGTGTAGGGTCCGAAATTGCCAGCCCTACCAGGGATATATATATATATATATATATATATATATATATATATATATATATATATATATATATATATATATATATATATATATATATATATAACATGGCACGTCGGTTTTGTGCTGACTAGACAAAACGGAAGCTGACTAGGACAAGCTGATCGGACAAAAATGAACCGAATAGATCTAACCATTCGTTCAAAAATCAATGTACAATCTCTATTTCTCCGTCAACCAACTCCCTCCCCTTGGTTTCAAATCCCGACCCATTTAAACTGTACTAAACCCCTAAAATCCTGGCCGATTTAAACTGCACCAAATCTGATCGTTCATCTCGTGATCTTTGTTCGCATCAACACCTATAAACCCGCATGCTAAAATTTCGGCTGCCCAAAACCATCAGGTCGATCTCGAGGAATCCGTTCGAATAGAGACAATTGTGATTGATCAATTATGGGGGGGGGGGGGGGTTGGTCGCACCGAAGGCGCCTGCTTCGTGCCAATTGGCACGAGCAAGAGAATTAATGTCCCTATGAATGCCAGTGTTATCGTCGAAAGTGTTTTGTTGCTGAAGGCGTTCAGGTGTGTTGCCGCCGAGGGCGGCGGCCCATTGCAGTGCTGACAGGCACGGGCATGCACTAGTATATATATATATATATATATATATATATATATATATATATATATATATATATATATATATATATATATATATATATATATATATATATATATATATAGAGAGAGAGAGAGAGAGAGAGAGAGAGAGAGAGGCATGCTAGGGTGCGGCGTGCAGTGCGTGCGACGTCGCACCGCAGCCGTCTGATGCTCCGCTACGGCAGACGGCTGCGGTGCGATGCCGCACGCACCGCATGCCGCATTTTAGCATTTCTCTCTCTCTCTCTCTCTCTCTCTCTCTCTCTCTCTATATATAATATATATATATATATATTATATATATATATATATATATATATATATAATATATATATATATATATATATATATATATATATATATATATATATATATATATATATATATATATATATAGGACGATCATGATGGTCCGCTCTAAACCATTATTAACCACACGATGACACCTCAAACTACTCGAAGATAGATTACGGCTCAAAAAAAAAAAAAAAAGACTACACCTCAGTTGCTGCGAAGCATGCTGGACCCACCGACCGAGGCCGACCGACTCGAGGCTATCGCGCCCCGCTGATCACGCGGCTGTGATAACTCCCGCGATCTCTCTCTTTCTCTGCGCGATCCCCCGTCGATCCCCCCGCGATCCTCTCTCCCTAGATGGAAAGAGAGAACGGACTCTCTCTTGCTCTCTGTGCGTTTCCCCCCACCGATCCCCCCCCACGATGGCCCCCCCCCCCTCTCTCTCTCTCTTTGAGTGATCCCGGGATGATCTCTCTCTCTCTTTGAGCGATCCCGACCTCGATGGCGTCGATGCCGAGGCGTGCGAGGAGGCAGGGCACCGCGAGCTTCTGGGCGGCATTCATGGCGGCGCGGGTGCCGGCTCGCCATCGCGGAGGGTGGTTATGAGGATGCAGATGTAGGAGGGGTCGGCGATGCGGCTGGGTGCCTACTCCGGACGCAAGGAAGAAGCGGCCATGGCGACGGCGCGAGGTGGGGAGGAGGCGGAGAAGCCGGCCTCGATGGCATCGACGCCGAGGCGCGCTAGGAGGCCGGCCGCCGCGAGCTTCTGGGCGGTGTTCATGGTGGTGCCAGGTGCCTGCTCGCCATTGCGGCTTCATGCCTGTGCGATCAATTCCCGAGCCGTCCATTTCACCCTTCATCCCCCGCACAACCCTTAAATCCTACTCGTCGCCGGAGCCCGGGAGGTTGCCGACCTCATTGGTGATGGCCCCCACCGCTTCGAGCTCCTCTAGGGAAGAGACGGGGAAGCTGGTCTCGATAGCGTCGATGTCGTTCATCAACGATCTGATCTTTTTCGTTTTTAACATCTGGGTTTTGTTTTCAATTTCCCAAATTGATCACAATTAAGGCATGAATCTGGGGGTTTTTTGTAGATGAATTTATAACCCTACTTGGTAATTGTTGATAAATACCCGAATTGATGAATTTTGTCACATGGGTTTTGGTTCCCCAGTTGAATTCTGATCATGTATTCTTCAGCTTCAGAGGGTTGGTGTTGGACATCTCTTATAGGTCAGTGGCATCTCATTGTTTCTTTTCTTCTGATTTCTTGAAATGGGTTTTTTATACTTAGCAAAATTGTCATTGATTCCATGCTTTGCACCATTAAGGGTATGAATTTGTAGTATTTTAGGGTTCGTATTGGTGTAGATTTATGATGATTTTATTGGGGCTGCTATTCAAATTAGTATATTTGTTGAATTTTAGATAAAACTTGTGGAGCTTTGCTACCATTAACATGAGTTCTCTTTTAGTATTTCTGATTAGAGGATAAAAATTGCTTCAATTGGTGGTGGTTTTAGCTGTTATGCACTTTAACCAATCCTATTGTTAATTGAAAATTCTTGAGATGCAGCCGACTTAAACTTGGTTCCGATCATATCGGTTTTGCTCACGATTCAAGTGGAAAATGGTATCCTTCTTGATCATGGAGAGGGAAAGGGATTTCCTCTGGTTATATACTACGATAAAGGGAGATGCAACTCTTCCTTATTATTGATTGATACCAATTGAATACATGAATGACTCTACCCCTAATCTTGGTAAGATTTATATGACCACAATCATACATACTATTTTAGGAATATACCCCATTAATCATAGAGTTCGTCGCGGCTAACATAATCGTGGCAAAATAGGAAATTTGTTAGATATCCTCACACCTAAAGGATACTCGGTTTCTCGCATTGTAGATGGATGAGTAGTTGTTTGTTGGTGACACCGCATGCATCGATGGTGGTGGTGGTGGTGGTGGTGGCGGCCGTACGTAGCTGCATGTGGGATTTCTTCATTGTGGTTTTTTGAGGTACTTCTAGCCAGCTATGCTTTCTTGATTGGAAGATTATGGCTGTAGTTGAAATATGTGTGGTGACCATTAATATGGATGAGTAGTTGCTTGTTGGAAGTGAGCAAATGGCTTCATTTGTTTTAACTTTAGCTCTTTTGTGGTATATATTAGTTCGTTTGTGGTTTATGATGCGAGTTGTTAGCCGTGAGCTAGACTTCACATTCAAAACTTTGTAACATCCCACGTAGCATGGGATAAGCTGTTGTTTGTTATAACATCCCAACGTAGCATGGGATAAGTTGTTTGGTGCAACACTAGGGTTGCAACTTGGGTGGGTTAGATCCGACCCAACCCGAGTTTTGGGCAGGTTTGGATTGATGTATTTGAAGATTGGGTTTGGTTAAGATTGAAAAAATATAAATATACAACCCAAGTTGAATTCGAGGTGGACTCAGATTGAGGGATCGAGCAACCCGGTCCAATCTGAACCCAAGTGCTTATGTATGCATGTGAGTCTGTGATATATAGGTGACAATGACAACCATCCAAGAGAACTTAGTTTAAGCTTTTCGAGTGGTATTTTAGTCTTCTCTTGATTCATGACTTTAACATCCTTGACAGTGTGATTCAGTGCTACATAGAGAGAGAAAGTATTGTGTATTCGTAGTTCAATTGTTGATCCACCTTGAATGTGATAGTATGCAAGAGTTTTGTCCTCCATAAGAATCAATCCAATGTATGAGAGCATCTGATTAGTTATCTCGGATTCGTTTTAAGAGCATGGTAAGACCACAATCCCTATGCTATTTCGTTGATTTTCAATACATCTGCTTTTTCTTTTTCTTTTATTTTTTATTTAATTCAGGGCTAGATTTTAGTTTGTGGTCACTGATCTCGATGCTATGTTTAGGGTTATCTATTGTCGAAGAAATGACGTTCAACCGTGCTCATATACAAATGCAATGGTCCTAATTGAAATTCTATAAATTTGAATATGTGTAACAATCCAATGATGTATCAATTCATAGCGTCGGAATTGAGTTTCTTTTCCTTTTTATTGAAGAGACATGTTTATCTTATGAAGATCCCTTGGGCAGAGAACATTCCTCTAGGATATGTGTAATTGATTTGAATCATGCTCATCTAATTCTGAGATTAGTAGGGAAAAAAATTTTCTTTGCATGTCGGCTCTGTCGTGGTCGCGGAATGTAGGTCCCAATATAGAATTTCTTTTTTCAAATCCTGCCAATTGCATCATGTGATAACCACTGATCGAACTTCACAAAATTTGGACGCCCTCGCTAAATGTTCGTGCTGACATGAATGAGTATTACTATCGTTATCTCCACTCAAAATGTTGTTATCACCCTTGAAATATTGTTCACTTATTGTCGCCACTCTCGACATATTTTTTTGCCACCTTTGAAATATGGACACATGCCTCGAAATATTGTCCTCGCCCTCGAAATCTTTTGCGTGCCGACAGGCACGGGCATTACTAGTATATATATAGGGGAGGGATACTCTTACTTATGGCCTCTTACTCATATAGTTACCTATGATCTGGGATGTCCATTAGATCCCGACGTACGGTTCGAATTAGATTAGGAGTTAAAGCAATGGTGTCCGCATTAAATACGGGCTTTAATTACGGACTTTTAATACGGGCATTTAATGCGGACACTATTCCTTTAACTCCCCATCTAATCATAACCGTACGTCGGGATCTAATGAATGGCCCGGATCATAGGTAATTATATGAGTAAGAGGCCAGGAGTACGAGTACCCCTCCCCATATATATATATATATATATGAGGAATGGGATGCTGCCTATCAAAACAGCATTTTTGCTGCTTTGAGACATTGTTTGACCATCCTATGAGTTTTGGAATTTGATGAAATTTGGTGAGAGTGTTGTCTAGGGTAAGATGATCATCCTTACAAATTTTCATCAAATTCCAAAACTTCTAAGAGGGTCAAATGGTCGAAGCAAAATGCTGCAGATTTTAACGGTGACTGCAGACGACTGATTTTGCTTCGACCATTTGAACCCCCTAGAAGTTTTGGAATTTGATGAAAATTTGTGAGGATGATCATCTTACCCTAGACAACACCCTCACCAAATTTCATCAAATTCCAAAACTTCTAGGATGGTCAAACAATATCTCAAAGCAGCAAAAAATGCTGTTTTGATAGGCAGCATCCCATTCCTCTATATATATATATATATATATATATATATATATATAGTGTCAGGTTCAATGGACACTGTTTTTGCACTCAATTTTTTACACCGATTTTCAAAACCATTAGATAGAGGTTTCAAAATTTCTTGATTTTTTGTGAGCATAATCACCTTATCCTAGATAGCACGTCCACAAAAAATTAGAACATTCTAAAGCCTCTAAGTACATCAAAACTAAAAGGCATTATCGACCGTCCATTTTAATCATTAATTTGAAGAGCACATTTAATAAGTCTAGAGGACTTAGAATGTGCTGATTTTTTGTGGATGTGCTATCTAAGACAAGATAATTATGCTCACAAAAAATCAAGAAATTCTAAAACCTCTATCTAATGGTTTGAAAATCGGTGTAAAAAATTGAGTGCAAAAACAGTGTCCATTGAACCTGACCCATATATATATATATATATATATATATATATATATATATATATATATATACATATATATATATATATATATATATATATATATATATATATATATATATATATATATATATATATATATATATATATAGGCGGGGATGCTGGACCTGAGGTGCAGCAAGAACGCTGCACCTCGGCCTTGTTTTACCTACCTAGAAGTTTTGGAATTGTATGAAATTTGGTGAGGGTGTTGTCTAGGGTAAGATGATCATCCTCACAAATTTTCATCAAATTTCAAAACTTGTAGGGGGGTCAAATGGTCGAAGCAAAATATGCAGATTTTAACGGTGACTACGGACGACTGATTTTGCTTCGACCATTTGACCCCCCTAGAAGTTTTGGAATTTGATGAAAATTTGGGAGGATGATCACCTTACCTTAGACAACACCCTCACCAAATTTCATCCAATTCCAATACTTCTAGGTAGATAAAACGAGGCCGAGGTGCAGCGTTCTTGCTGCACCTCAGGTCCAGCATCCCCGCCCCCTATATATATATATATATATATATATATATATATATATATATATATATATATATATATATATATATATATATATATATATATATATATATATATATATATATATATATATATATATATATATATATATATATATATATATATATATATATATATATATATATATATATATATATATATATATAGAGAGAGAGAGAGAGGGAGAGAGAGAGAACCGGGGAGGGAGTGGGTGGGAGAGAAAGAGAGAACCGGAGTAAAAGAGCGATATAGAGAGAGCGATTGAGAGAGAGAGAGAGAGTTAGAGAGAGAGAACCGGGGAGAGAGATAGAGAAAGTCAGGGAAAGAGAGAGATAGAAGGAGGATAGAGAGAAAGAACTGGGGGGAGAGAGAGAACTAGGGGGAGAGAGAGAGACAGGGAGGGAGTGGGTGAGAGAGAGAGAGATCGGAGAGAGAGAGAGAGAGAGAGAGAGAGTTAGTTGAGAGAGAGAACCAGGGGGAGAGAGAGATAGATTGGAGAGAGAGAGAGAGAACCGGGGGGGGAGAGAGAGTCGGAGGAAGAGAAAGATTGGAGAAGAAGAGAGAGATCGGAGAGAAAGAGAGAGCGACTAAGAGAGAGAGTTAGTTAGATAGAGATAGAACTAGGGGGGGAGAGAGTTGGGGGAAGAGAGAGAAAAAAGAGAGAGGCAGAGGAGAAGAGAGAATGGGGGGGAGAGCGACTAAGAGAGAGAGAGCGATTGAGACAGATTTAGTTAGAGAGAGAGAGGACCGGGGGAGAGCGACTGAGAGAGAAAGAGAGAGAGAGTCCGGGGAAGAGAGAGACAGGGAGAGAGAAGGTTCGGGGAAGAGAGAGAGATAAGAAGAGAGAGAGAGAGACGAAGAGAGAGATAGAGAGTTAAAAGGAAAAGAGAGAGAGATAGAGAGATGGAGGAGAGATAGAGACAGTTGGGGGAAGAGAGAGAAAGAGACGGAGGAGGAGAGAGAGAGACAAAGAGTTAGACAAAGGGATACAGAGAGAAAGATCGGGGGAGGAGAGAGAGAGAGAGAGATTTGAAAAGAGAGAGAGATCGATGGCTGTGATCACTGTTCTTTTTTGTCTAGTCAGCATTTGGTTCCATTTTGTCCTAGTGAGCACAAAAAAATAATTAATTCCAAAAAAATGACAAGTAACGGTGACAAAAAATCACCACCACCTCCAAAACAAACCCCCGACCTGTCTATTAGAAGCTCTCGACTTTTTCTAATCCTGCATTTGATCGAGAAAAGGCTTTGTGCCCTCCACCTCATTCGACATCTTGAATTCGATAGAAGATACTATATTGAGGATGGTGTCGTCATCCAATCTATTGATTGGGTGCGATAATTCTTCATCGCCGAGAGTGGACATCTGCCACTGGAGTTTCTGAAGGAAGGGATCCGATTTGCCAAATGTACGAATCAGCTGTTTTGTACTCCTTTGGACTAGCTTTGGTTGAGGTTTGTGCATATTGGAGCGGGGGGCAGAGGGTGCTACAACTTTGAGTAGTCCTAATTAAAGGACTAAAAAGTGCAATTTAACACCGAGTATAGGGTGTGTAGCGAAGTAGTAATCTCGGTAAGTCCGAGGTCGATTCCACAAGGACTGAAGAACTAATGGGAACTAATATGATGACAGTGCATGAATGTTAGTGCAAATCAGGTAAAGCTAAGGCATTTGGGTTCAACCTAGTAGTATTTCATGTATTATTTTGATCAATAATTTGTATGAGGAGAATTCAAAGTTAAGTTCAAATGCATGCTATAGAGGTCTTTAAGCATTACACATGCCCAGAGTCGATGTGAAATCAAAAGGACTTGTACACATACATCAATTTCTAGGGATAGACATCTATCATACTAAAATAGATTGAAAATCATATGACGAGAGATACGTTACACTAGTGCTATCTTACCACAAGGATTCATAAGCAGTCCGTATTAAAGTCTATTATCCAATGGTGTAAAGAAAATGATGCGTTTTACGTATATGAAAAGTTTTACGTAGGAAAACGACGATAATGCAGTAATAAGTAAATGATAAAATGCATTATTTGGAGACTTAACACACCTCCCAACAAGCTTTTTGCTAGTCCTCGAGCAAAATAAGTGAGAATTTGATGCAAAGATTTTCTATAGTAATGCATGATTATTCCCCAATTTTTTTTTATTTATTTAAATAATAAAACAACTTAAATCAATTTTTTTTTTAAGAAAAAGTTTTGATGAATAATTTAAAATACTCAAGACTAGAGATTCTACGGCACAAACCTTATAGATTAGTATTAGCCAACTTCTAGTTTGCCGAGTCATCGATTGAGTTCCGGTTATTAACCCTCGATCTGTTAGGAAATATCAAACTACATGTACTTGAGTGCTCGGTGATATCTGGACTTAACACGACTACAGCTTTGGTTTTCAAGAGTGCATCAATACTAATAAACACTAAAAATGGTCAAAAGATCTTAAACACTGATTCAAAACCCCGCTGTCTGTCCGGGTTTATGAGAGGTGTGGATGATCACTTTAATACCATGAGAGCTTTATATGTGATATTCCATGGTTACTCGTGTTTTTACAGCGACGGCTTTCACACTATCTTCCTTTTCTTTCTATTTTTTTTTTCTTCAGGTCTCCTTTTTTAAAGATCTAATTATGTATCCCTTCCTAATTTATACCATGGTAGCTGCACTCTTTGCCCATGACACGCTGCCAACGCTCTCATAAGTCAGGTAGCCATCCCCATGTTGCTTTTATATTAGATTCACTTTGTGTATATAAGATCATTCTCATAACCCTATACATCAGGCTTCACTAATATAGCTGCATATAAGTTAGGACTTCTATATAACTCGACCCTAGACCCTATAATAGGTAGCCCTTTTCGCTGTACCTACTCTAATCCACTAGTTGCTCTTTTTTTTTATATATCTCCCTATCTCTCCATATAGCAAACTAAGCGAACAAGATAGTCGTGATTCATCAGGCCTCTAAGTATTACCAGATCAACAACAACCTATCGAACCTATACTCCAAAGGTGCAAGCCAGAAGTGTAGTGAAATTTTCAAAATACAATTAACCTGATACTCTAAAAGAATGAATTAATAAAGAAAACTCAACGTTAACACCTTTCGACTAGAACTTAGGCCTTTTATAATCTATGTCACCAAGTGCCATATAGTCCTCGCAAGAGTACATAAAAATTAGACTCCAAAACTTTCAAAGTAAATAAAACTTAAAAAACAAAAAAGACAAAAAATCAATTTTTTTTTTGAAAAATGAATAAAAGTAATAACTAATATTTGGAAAAGTATAAAAATGCTCAAAATTAGAATTCTTCAGGATTCCCACCCCACAACCTAAATATGACATTGTCCTCAATGTTTAAAAAAAAATGCACATAATGATATTTCATGGAGACTCAAATATAGAAACATGAAGGATATATCATTTTGCAAGAAAGATATGGAGAAGGGTTAGAGATTAGCTGAAAAGATAATTGCACATATTTTCACTGCTTTCCAAAGACATCACTATAAAGAAAATAGAATAACAGAAAAAACAAAACTAATATACAAGCAAAAGATCTCTAGCAGATATAGAGATCAATCTTTATAAACAATATCTTTTGGAATTTTCAAAAAAAATAAAGAGTAGTCATGCATAAAGAAGATATATCCCGAGATATTTTACAGATGCTTATATTCTTTCACTACATCCTTTCTATTAGGGACAATCTTACATTATTGTTCATGAGCTGAATTTGTATTCTCTTCAAACTAGAGAATATAAATTTCATTTATATTCCACCCTATATCTTCTTTATGTTCATCCATTAATTTAGTTTCAAGATACATATTTGATTCATAGAAAATCATCATAGAACATCTTTTATGGCCCAACTATATATCCTCTACTCAGTTGGTTGAACTTGCAAGTTAGATTTTGATTCTTCAATATCAAATAGGAGAGTAATCATACCATTATTGAGTTTAGACATAGAAAATTTGGCATTTTCGATAATAATATCATTATCAATATTATATGGGAGAAAATTAGCTTCTTTAAAATTCACATCCTCATTTATGTTATCAATATCAATTAGAAGAGTATTGTTTTTCTCAAAGATCTCATCCTCATTAATGTCATCAATGTTAATTAGAATACCATTGTTTACTTCAAAATTCACATCATTATCAATATCATCAATCTTGGTTGGACAAGCGTCCAAAGGATTTAGAAAATCAAATTCAGAAAGCTTATCTTCTATGGGGATATCAATTGTGTTCTCTTCATTATCTTTATCCTCATCATTCATGGGGTTAAATTGAGGTGGAGAGATCAAAATATCTTCCTCTTTATAATCAAGATAAGATTGATCAATTCTGTTAATTGGTGTCCGAAGATCTTGAATAATTTGCATGGAATTTTTTATAAATGACTGCAATATATCTTCAAGGGATTCCTTATATGGTGGAACATAAGTATCATGCGTATAATGCTCACAATAATATTATATAGTATATTGATTAGTTTGCAATCGTTTTTTAAATGTATCGTTAATATTCTCCATATGTAAACTCACATAAGGGGCATAAGCAGAAGGCACCTGATAATCATTCACATTGGTTTTATTCCACCCACTATAATCATTTTGGTCTAAATAAGTTAAGCCATTTTGCAAATAATCACGTAAAGTCCTAGTTATGATTTCAATTAAATTAGAATTTAAGCATTCAGAACAAACAATTAGAAACGAGTAGGTGACCTAGTATAATCACAATACAATATATGCACCACCTACGAACTTCTATATGAACGTTTACGTTTGAAGGGGACAACAGACTAGACACATGTACATACTCCTACGCCGAAACGTATATGTCGAGCTTTTCCACGTGAGCGTAAATTGACGCGAAATAACGATACAAAGAATGTAAAGAACGTGTGTACCAAGATTAGATATGTTTCTTAAAGCATACACGTAGTACTCCTCTTTCGCAATCAACGATTAACTCCTCTTTCTTTATTCAAATCTTTTTTTTTGTACGTGAAAAGAAAGAAAAAAAAAACTTAGTCTATTGAATACAAAAAGAAAACAAAAAGGAAAAAGAAAAAACGCGGATGCGGAGTTCCTATTCGTCCGTTACAATCCCCGGCAACGGCACCAAAAACTTGCTACAACTTTGAGTAGTCTTAATTAAAGGACTAAAAAGTGCAATTTAACCCCAAGTATAGGGTGTATAGCGAAATAGTAATCTCGGTGAGTCTGAGGTCGATTCCACAGGGACTGAAGGACTAATGGGAACTAATGTGATGATAGTGCGTGAACATGAGTGCAAATCAGGGTTTTTCACTGAGAGTGGAGCACGAGATAAGACTGCGATACTGAATTAAAAAGAACTAACGAAAATAATTAATTAAATGAGATTCTGATGGAAATGAAGCTAAGGCATCTGGGTTCAACTTAGTAATATTTCATGTATTCTTTTGATCAATAATTTGTATGAAGACAATATCAAAGTTAAGTTCGGATACATGCTACAGAGGTCTTTAAGCATTACAAATGCCCGGAGTCAATATGAAATCAAAATGACTTGTACACATACATCGATTTCTAGGGATGACATCTATCATACTAAAATAGATTGAAAATCATATGATGAGAGACTCATTACGCTAGTGCTATCTTACCACAGGGATTCATAAGCAGTCCGTATTAAAATCTACTATGCAAAGGTGCAAAGAAAATGATGCGCTTTACATATATGTAAAGTTTTTCGTAGGAAAACAACGATAATGCAGTAATAAGTAAGCGATAAAATGTATTATTTGGAGACTTAACAGAGGGCACCTCCTCCTCTTCTTCATTGTTCTCCGAAGTAGTGGCATCATCCTCAATTGAGGGACGATCACCCTCTACTCTCCAATAATTCTCTCGGAGGGAGGATTAGATGTGATAACTCCAGTCCTAGTGTCTCTATCTGCTGGCACCTACCATAATAACTTTAATGGAACCTCCCGGTGGGGTTTCGCCCATATCAACGGCCTGGGGAGAACCCGCCTCTATATCCACTATGTCTGCAAGAGTTGAAAATTGAGACCCACCTGGACAAGTCCCATTTGTGCTCGTCTCCTTTAAGATAGATGTGGAAGGAGCCTTAGGAACCTACTAAGTCTTAGCTGAGGGCCTTGATGGTAGAGTCAGCGCGGTGATTGGGCAGTCTGAAATAGTATGCCAAACACTTTCCAAGAGATACATTTTGATGGCTTCCATTCATACCTGGGTGGTTGGTTGATTGACACTGACTCCACCACCCCATCCGCTCTATGCCTCTTGAACCGAACCTGAGCGGTATCTGGGATGGAGTCATCCACCCCGATCTCGACACAACAACGTGCGAATAATATACGACCTCGGGTTGCTGTTTGCCGATCAATGTAAAGTGGTTTCCCTACTATGCTTGCAACCCTGCTAATGGAGCCTCTCAACCAACATTGCACTAGACAAACTGACATCCGAACTCACACGGGAATTTTGTCAAACATGTCACGTTCATATATTCCATCGCTTTAGCAGTACGAGACGGCGCCCTTCAAAGTACCAGGGCCCTCTTTCGAGGACCTTCAAGCAATCATCTTCAGAATTAAATTTAAATAGATAATACCCATTTTCACGTGACAACAACTCCCACGCTGCTTTGGTCCTCTATACTTTTTTCATGATATCTTTGAATTTGAGAAAATATAGCTTCCGCCCAAAAACGTACGCGATCAGAATATGTGCCCAACCCTCTAGATTTTGTTGAACTTCATCGGCGTGACATATTGCAATGCGTACACAATCTTCAACCTCGGGTTCAATGTGCTCCAAGGAAAGACCAGAATTAGCAAGTGCACCTCTGCATATAGCGTTCCAAGCTCTAGTTGGTTTTTGAGTAGGTGCCTCCAAAACTACTGGTGTTTTGAAATGCGTTTGAAGATCTTCCTCCTCCATGTGATGGAGGGGTGGGAATTCATCATCCCCCGCCCCCAACCACAGATCCTTGGTTAGGTGGAAGTTATTGAGCCGAAACCCCGATCCAAATCTAGCCACCGAATCTATCAAGACCCAGATCTAGTATGGCCCCAGGCCTTCGATGCTATATCTCTTGAGAAAGCTCGATCCACATAATCCATAATTGATTTGAACAATGATTCAAATCATTGTTCAAATTTTTATAGTTATATAGTTAATCTTTTATATATAAAATAATCAAAGTATATTATATAACTAGTAATGCCCATGACTGTCGGCACCCGGACGGCCGGCTTCGACGGTAACACTCCCTCGGCTGCCTTCTGCGACATCGATAATGCAGCTGTCGCCCTCGGCAATAAATACCGATCTTCGACAAACTCACTCTCTCTCTCTCTCTCTCTCTCTCTCTCTCTCTCTCTCTCTCTCTCTCTCTCTCTCTCTCTCTCTCTCTCTCTCTCTCTCAACAATCAGTGATCGATACACACGACAAACGCAATGGTCTTTTTCCTTTTCAATGTCAATAATGGTAGGAAAATAGAACTTATCTAGAAAGCTTTACGTATTTCTTTAACCAGAATGATGTGTTCCGATCATTGGCATATATTATACCTAGCCCCGACTAGTGTATCACACTATGTTCGGCCGACAGGCAAAGCGATGTGATTTGATGCCACATCATTCTGGTTGAACGTTCGGGGTTAATGTCATTGCTCCAACAATCAGAGTAGGGCTATGCAGCTGATTCTCAACTTCAGCTTTTTTATGGGTGATAAATTGTTTCATCTATCTAATAGAGACATTTTGGTTGGGTTTACTTTCACCTAATTGAGCATTAGATACACATGGATTGCTCAATTTGTGATCTAATCAAGGGTACTTCCCACCCTTTCCTTCGAATTAGTTTGGCAATAAGTAATATGAGGTGAAAACTAATGGAATTTTTTTTTTCTGAGGTGAGAGGGTGTCCTGAAAACTTTCAGGCAATGGCCCACTTTAGGTTTGGCCTAATCCCTTTGAGATTGAAGTTCTACCCACTCAGCAATGCCCAGCTCACTCCTAGATAAATCGAGGGGAAAAGTTGAACCCACAACCACCTCATCAAGCATCAGTTGCTTTGCCAACTCTTCTATCCTCTTGTGGGTAAAACTAAGGGCATTTGGGTTGGGGGTGTGGAAGTGTGCTAATACTACTGTTTATCTTCTAGGGCAACTAGTCAGTAAATGGAAGGTCCATCCATAGCCCAATCATTCACTAGAGTTTTGTAGACAACCGATTGATGGGAAAAGTCCTTGATCTTCCCTCTTTGTATGGAAATGAAACAAACACCTTGTATGCGAGTGTGAGCACGAGAAAGAAACACAAACCAACCAAGCACAAAAAAAAAGACACACAGATTTATGTGGTTCACCCCAAATTGGGCTACGTCCACGGGCACGATGAGCCGAAGCTCGGGTTTCACTAGCAATGATGGAAAGACATCATGGATTACACCCAACACATTGTCTTCTCCTCCTTGCTTGAAACCCCACCTCCTTAGGATTCAAAGAACCCTAGAAATCCCTCTCTTCAACTAGAAGAGGATCTCAAGAACCATCTCCACAAATGGAGGGAAAGGAAAGAATTGATCTTACCCCTTTCTCTTCTTCGGCTGCAACAACGAATGCTTCTTTTCTCTCAAGGTTTTATCTCCAAGAGAAAACCCCTCTTTTGTGCTCTCCCCCAATTTCACTCAATCCCCAAAATGCTCTCACTATAGCCCCCAAGGACCCATAGGATGATTAAATCCAGCAGATGAAGCAAGTGGACCGTTGGATTAAGAGATTGATCCAACGGCTCCAAACATAAAACTAAAATCTGCACTTAGAAACAGAGTGCAGAAAGTAATCACATGGCTGACTTCAGATCTCTGTATCTTCCTCAATACTCATCAGAATTTAGCGATTCTGGATCCGTTGGAAATCTTGACATGTCCTCTACAACTTCTATGTAGACACCTAAGCCAAACTCTAACTCTATCAACTACTGTAGATGCTCAAAGATCAGCCCCTGCAGAGCCGGTTCCATGCAGTGGCCGGTTGCAAGAATGATCCGAGAACAAATGCAATGCCGAACTTGGGTCTTGTCCTTATGGGCATGGATACCCAACAAACTCCCCCTCCAGACCCATGAGGAGGGATCTCTATGTCTCGTTTCCTCGGCTAACAAAGAGAAGTCACCAAACCCGCCACACAAGTGCAAACTTCGTGCTTCTCCTTGGGTAGTGACTTCGTCATTACATCCGATCCATTATCATCGGTATGTACCTTCTCAGCTTGTAATTTCTTTTATTCCACCACATCATGGATCCAACAATACCGCAAGTTGATGTGCTTGGTCCTTGAGTGAAAACTCGAGTTCTTAATCAAATGTATTACACTTTGGCTATCACAATATAGAACATACCGCTCTTGTTTGTGACCAAGTTCATGCAGAAATCTTTTCATCCACAATAGCTCTTTGCCAGCTTCCGTCGCTGCTATAAACTCGGCCTTGGTAGTCGACAAAGCCACACACTTTTGCAACTTTGATTTCCAAGCGATCGCTCCTCCTGCAAATGTCATCAAGTACCCTGATGTGGACTTTTGTGTGTCAACATCTCCCGCCATATCGGCGTCCGTGTAGCCTTGTAACAATGGCTCTCCATGGCCAAAGCATAAGAACGCTTTCGAAGAGCCCCTGAGATATCGTAAGATCCACTTCACGGCCAACCAATGTTCTTGACCCGGATTCGAGAGGAACCAACTCACAACTCCGACCGAATAAGCTAGGTCCTTGTGCAAACCATTGCATACATCAAAGAGCCGACCGCCGATGCAAAAAGAATTTTCTTCATGTCATTCTTCTCTTTCTCACTTGTAGGACTTTGCTTGGAGTTAAGCTTGAAGTGACTACCAAGTGGAGTACCAACCGGCTTTGCCTTATCCATATGGAATCTCTCAAGTACCTTCTCAATGTACCGCTCTTGAGATAGCCAAATCTTGCCTTCTTTCCGATTTCGAGATATTCTCATGCCGAGAATTTGCGTTGCCGGCCCCAAGTCTTTCATAGCAAAGGACTTGCCAAGCTCCTTCTTCAAACTTGCAATTTTACTCGCATCCTTTCCAACAACTAACATATCGTCAACATAGAGTAAAAAAATGATAAAATCACCACTAGCAAACCTCTTCATGAAGACGCAATGATCCGATGTCGTCCTTGTGTAGCCTTGCTCAATCATAAATGTATCGAACTTCTTGTACCATTGGCGTAGAGCTTGCTTTAGGCCGTACAAGCTCTTCCTCAACTTACACACAAGATGTTCCTTGCATTTGACTTTGCACCCTTCCGGTTGCTCTATGTAGATTTCTTCCTCCAAGTCACCATGGAGAAATGCCGTTTTCACATCTAGTTGCTCAATCTCCAAATTCATGCTTGTCGCAATGCTTAGAACAACCCAAATTGAAGACATTTTTACTACCGGAGAATAAATTTCTTCAAAGTCAATTCCCTTCTTTTGCCCGAAGCCCTTCACAACCAACCGTGCCTTGTACCTTGGATGTGAATAATTTTCTTCGGTCTTCAATTTGTATACCTATTTATTCTTGAGTGCTATTTTATTCTTTGGCAAAACCACCAAGTCATACGTGTGGTTCTCATGTAGGGATTTGAACTCCTCCTTCATGGCTTTTACCCACTCACCCTTGTGCTCATGTGTTAAGGCCTCTTGGTAGCTTTCCGGTTCTCCCCCGACGGTGAGTAACACATACTCATTTGAAGAATACCTTCTTGAAGGTTGATGCTCTCTAGTGGACCTCCTTACTTGAGGCTCAACATGTGGATCTTGCTCCACATGATCTTCTTGTTCACCATCACTAGTAGGCTATTGTTCATCAACTGCATCATTAGAAGTAGCTTGCTCATCTCTATCATCATCATTATGAACCATGGGTAAAGGCTCCAACCCCATGTCCATAAAATCATCAACAAAGGATTCTTGTTTTTCACTATTCTCAAAGTCTTCAATAGTTTGATCTTCAAGAAAAATGACATCCCGACTTCTAATCACTTTCTTGTTGATCGGATCCCAAAACCTGTAGCCAAACTCTTCATGTGCATAGCCGATGAAGATGCATTGCCGCCCCTTGTCGTCAAGCTTTGACTTCTCATCTTTGGAAATGTACACAAAACACCTACAACCAAACACCTTCAAGTGCTTATAGGAAACATCCTTCCCCGACCAAACCTTGTCCGGAACATCCCCGTTCAATGGAGCCGAAGGAGATAGATTGATCAAATCAACCGCCGTCCTCATTGCCTCACCCCAAAAGGATCTTGGCAACTTGGAATGTCTGAGCATGCACTGGATCCTTTCCACGATGGTTCTATTCATTCTCTCGGCAACACCATTTTCTTGAGGCGTCTTGGGAACCCTCTTCTCATGCTTGATCCCTTGTTTGGCACAATACCTATCAAAGGGACCCAAATATTCTCCGCCGTTGTCGGTGTGAATGCACTTTAACTTTCTTCCGGTCTCTCTTTCAATAATTGCTTGAAAGTGTTTGAAGATGTCCAACACTTGATCCTTGGACTTCAATGCAAATGCCCAAACCTTCTGGGAGTGATCATCTATAAATGTCACAAAATAAAGTGCACCACCAAGTGTTCTAACCTTCATAGGGCCACAAAGGTCAGAGTAAACTACATCCAAAACATGGGACTTTCTAGAATGAGAAGTTCTCTTGAAGGAGATTCTATGTTGCTTACCCGCTAGGCAATCATCACAAGTGTCAAGAGATGTACCTCCAATGCCGGATAGAAGCTCCTTCCTTTCAAGGATTTGCATTCCCTTTTCACTCATGGGACCGAGCCTCTTGTGCCATAGCTCGGTGGATGTTTTCTTCTCTACCGCATTCACCTCCATCTTGCATAGGCTTGCTTGCGTGGTATAGAGAGAACTATCTTTCTTCCCTTTTGCTATAGTCAATGAATCCTTTGTGAGCTTCTATTGTCCGCCACCAAAATGGTTGATATAGCCTTCGTCATCAAGCTTGCCGGTGGAGATCAAGTTGAGGCGGATGTCCGGGACATGCCTAACATCTTTGAGTACCAACTTGCACCCAAGGTTTGTCTTCAAGCATACATCTCCCTTTCCGATGATCTTGCACATACCTTCAATTCCCATCCTAACATGGCCGAAGTCACTGGATGTGTAGGATGCAAAGAAATCCGCTCGTGGAGTAACATGGAAGATGCACCCGAATCAACAAGCCAACAAGTGTTGTCACATGCTAGACCAACAAAGTTGTCATCACTCTTCTCTTTATCGTAGTTCTTCTTTTGCTCTCTTTTGAATTGGCGACATTCTCTCTTCATGTGGCCCTCCTTGCCACAATGGTAGCATTTGATGCGCTTCCTTGACTTTGATCTCCCTTTTGATCCATCTCGATGGTAAGGCTTCCTACTCTTGCTTCTCCCTCGCTTTTCCATAACAAGTGCTTCCGAGTGCGAATTTCCCGAAGATCTTCTTCTTGTCTCTTTATTCAATAAGCTACCAGTCACTTGACTCATAGTGACAATCCCATCCAGAGCCGAGTTGCTAAGCGACACCACAAGCGTCTCCCAACTATCCGGCAACGAGCTATGTAGCAATAGTGCTTGCAACTCGTCATCAAGCACCATCTTCATAGAGAAAAGTTGATTCACCACACTTTGCATCTCGTTCAAATGTTCGGCTATGGAGCACCCCTCCTTGTACTTCAAGTTCACTAGCTTCCGGATCAAAAATGCTTTGTTTCCGGCCGTCTTTCTTTCATAAAGACTCCCTAATTTCTTCCAAAGAGCATGTACGGACGTCTCGGTGGATACATGATGGAACACGGTATCATCCAACCATTGTCGAATGAAGCCCACAGCTTTACGATCTAGCTTTTTCCAATCAACATCACTTGTACCCTCCGGCTTTACTTCGTCGCCTTCAACCGGCCCATAGAGATCCATGCAATACAAGAGGTCTTTTATCTTTGCCTTCCATATCATCCAATTATTTCCATTTAAGCTCACCATCCGACTCACACTAGCCTCCATTTCTCACACAAGACTTTCGTCGAACACCTTGTAGGCGAAACCTTAGCTCTGATACCACTTGATGGGAAAAGTCGTTGATCTTCCCTCTTTGCGTGGAAATGAAACAAACACCTTGTATGCGAGTGTGAGCACGAGAAAGAAATACAAACCAAGCAAGCACAAAAAAAAAAGACACATGGATTTATGTGGTTCACCCCAAATTGGGCTACGTCCATGGGCATGATGAGCCGAAGCTCGGGTTTCACTAGCAATGATGGAAAGACATCATGGATTACACCTAACACATTGTCTTCTCCTTCTTGCTTGAAACCCCCACCTCCTTAGGATTCAAAGAACCCTAGAAATCCCTCTCTTCAACTAGAAGAGGATCTCAAGAACCATCTCCACAAATGGAGGGAAAGGAAAGAATTGATCTTACCCCTTTCTCTTCTTCGGCTCTAACAGCGAATGCTTCTTTTCTCTCAAGGTTTTCTCTCCAAGAGAAAACCCCTCTTTTGTGCTCTCCCCTAATTTCACTCAAGCCCCAAAATGCTCTCACGATAGCCCCCAAGGACCCATAGGATGATTAAATCCAGCAGATGAAGCAAGTGGACCGTTGGATTAAGAGATTGATCCAACGGCTCCAAACATAAAACTGAAATCTGCACTTAGAAATAGAGTGCAGAAAGTAATCACAGGGCTGACTTCAGATCTCTGTATCTTCCTCAATACTCATCAGAATTCAGCGATTCTGGATCCTTTGGAAAGCTTGACATGTCCTCTACAACTTCTATGTAGACACCTAAGCCAAACTCCAGCTCCATCAACTACTGCAGATGCTAAAAGATCAGCCCCTGCAGAGCCGGTTCCATGCAGTGGCCGGTTGCAAGAATGATCCGAGAACAAATGCGATGCCGAACTAGGGTCTTGTCCTTATGGGGATGGATACCCAACATCGATAGCTGTACATTCATAGTTGCCGACCGACCTAGGGTTTGATGTACATAAGAGAGAGAGAGAGAGAGAGAGAGAGAAAGAGAGGGAGGGTGGTAGGGAGACAGAAAAGGAGCGGAGGGGAGTTAGAGAGTGAGAGCATAGTTGTGCGTTGCGCACGAGAGGGATCGCTCCGAGATAGAAAATGACCATCATGGTATAAATAGAGAGATAACGTAGTTATGGTAACTGTCCTGATCATAACCATATGATGAATCGTACCCCTCCATCATTCTGATGAATTGCACTCATTTAAGGATCGAATAGTCCGAAATATATCTTTGTTTGTCTCCCGATGTTCCTTATTATATTAAATAATTTGATTGGAGTGTCCATCCCCATGTCGGTAAAGGCACAACAAACCCGGACTCAAGTAGATATTGCAGTCAGGTTCCCTTGTGAACTCTACGAAAGGCCAACGATGACGACAACGACGAGATTTTGACATCTATCTTGCCAAAGGCTCAGGTCCACTATTTCCTTCCTGTAATACATGTAAAATACGATGCACTTCACACAAATTCATTTAGATTTGGAGTTCTCCATACGTTTGTCATCTCGCAGGCATGTCCGCAGCTGAGTCTTTTGCGTTACTGTGCATCCGTCGGCGCCTCGGTCTGGTGCCTATTGACACATCCTCAGCTCTGTGGGAGACTGGTCACGACCGGGAGGATAACGCCTCAGTCTGGTGCTCGGTCCATTAGGGGAATAATCACACCACGACTCTCTCAACAAATACCACGACTCTTGTCATGCCTCCACTGCTATTCACCGACATCCCAACACCCTGTGACCTGCACGGGGCGCCTGCGTCGCCATGGCGAACGTCGTCGCCTCCCTTATCCGTTGACGACCTACACCTGTGCCCTTCGGCACTTCCATGTCAGCACCAGTCGGTGCCACCTCCTCTTTGTCGTCACCACGCCCGTCGGTTCCTTCATCGCTCGTTGGTGATCCGCATCGGTGCTTGTTAATACCTCCATCGGCCACCAGTTGGCACCCCGGTCAGCCCGCTCGTCAGTGGTATAGTTGCCCATCGGTGACTCCATGTCATCGAGGTCCCCCTCTCCCGGCCACTCGATCGGCTGTCGCACCTGTTCGTGCATGCCATCGTGGTATCTTTCTACGATCCATCTAGACCGTTGCTCGTCGTCTAACTTAGCTTTCTTCTATCGTTGTATTGTCGATCTCATCGAGCCCCAGGTGGCTCCCCCGCCCGACCACTGTCCATAAATCGGCACAAACTAACCCGGGGAGGAGGGGTGCAGCGCGTCCTCCTTCGGGTTCTCAAAATACCCTGGGAAGGAGAGGCGTTGCACCGTTGCCTCTACCCCAACATCTCCTCAGCTATAGATCATGCCCAAGTGACTGAACTATCACATCTTCGATCAGCAGAAACAGATCGTGCGCATGCTCTCCCTAGGCGTCGGTCGTTCTGAAC
This sequence comes from Chamaelirium japonicum, assembly GCA_947650365.1. Lineage (NCBI taxonomy): Eukaryota > Viridiplantae > Streptophyta > Magnoliopsida > Liliales > Melanthiaceae > Chamaelirium > Chamaelirium japonicum. The sequence continues at coordinate 123,689 of CANTAL010000317.1, forward strand.
CCGCCGAGTGCTCGCCTCCGGTTGCAGAAGGGTGGACCACGCCGGACCTCATCGCGCTATGAGGGGATATTCCGCGTGCACGTCCCCGAGGTCTCGGCTTAGCTCCTCGATCCGCCGCTCCTCGACTCCCGCAGGGTGGGAGGTGATTCTCGCACCACTCCTGGGATCTCGCTCTCCTCGATGGCTCCTCTAGGGTTTCCCCCTCGTTTGTACTAGTCGTTACCTTGGTCTCTTCTGGATTGATCAGATCTAAGGATGCCCGTACTTCTTAAATAGAGATTCCACTGGATTGCTTGGCTTGCACGTACTCCAAGCAACCGATTACCTTGCTTGTGCATCAAGTAACCGAGAGTGGAGACCCATCTCATGGGCTCTCTTGGACTGAATAGATGGGTTGGATCCCCAACACAAATGAGTAGTAAATGGGTTGGACTGCGACTTCTCTAAGCTGGTGTGGGCCCACTTCCTTCGGTGTTTGTGTAGACGATCACCTCCGGCAATCGTCGGGCTTCAAAAAGGGAAGTGGAGACGCAAAAATTTCCGGGGGCCGGATAGGCGAGGCTGGGACATACTGGAAGTTGGTATCTCTTGAGCGATCTGGCATGAGCGGAACAAGAGAACTTTTTAGGGCAAGTGCTTCTCGGTAGTTTTTGTCATTTTCCAGATCAAGCACGCCATCCACCTTTGGGCGTGGCCGCTACGGCGGGGCTCGGAGTTTCTTCTTTGATCTTTGAAACGGTGACACTTGACCACTAGTAACCCCCCTTTTTTTCAATAAACTAGTAGGGATCTAGGCCGAAACCCCCCCCCCCCCCCCCCCCCCTTATTCTCTGAGAGGGATTTCTCAAATAAAAAAAAAAAAACAAATGAGTAGTAAATTTTCTTTCAAGTGAAACGGCAACCAAATTAACCAGCTGCTACTGAACAAATGTTACTCCATCCTTCATAACAGCAATAGAACAACAACAAACAACAATTATGACAAGGGGCATGAAGCTATTGGAGTGGGGGTACTCAAATTGGAGCAAGAACCGGAACGTGAGGGGTTGCAATCAAGCACAAGTCCGACTTCCTTCCAACTGTAGCCCCGACAGACTCAGTCATGTCCAGTTCCTCAGCTTTCATCCCGCCAGGGAGCTCCCAATCAAAGTAGTAGAGCATCTGAGCAAGGGCCGGCTCCACCCCGGCCATCGCAAACGGCATACCCGGGCATATCCTCCTCCCCGCACCGAACGGTATGAACTCGAAGCTCACCCCCTTGAAATCAACTGAGCTGCTGTCGAACCTCTCTGGCTTGAAGCTCTCAGCATCCTCCCAGTATCTCGGGTCCCTTCCGATCGCCCACGCATTGACGAGCAAGCGGCTACCCGCGGGGATCTCGTACCCTCCCACCTGGCACGTCTCGCCGCAGATCCTGGGAAGCAGCAACGGGGCCGGCGGGTGCAGCCTCAGAGTCTCCTTGATGACCATCCTCAGGTAGTGCAGCTTCCCCATGTCGCCTTCCCCGATCTCCGACTTCCCTCCGAGAGCTTGTCGCACCTCGGCTTGCACCTTCTTCATCACCTCAGGGTGCCTCATCAGCTCCGCCATCGCCCATTCCAACGCCACCGACGAGGTCTCCGTCCCTGCGAGGAACATCTCCTACAAAAAATTGAAGGCCATGATTAGCATTGGTCGATCTGTTGCTTCAAAAATTTTATAATTTGTGATGGTTTTGATACAAACCAAGATTACTGCCTTGACGTTACTGATCGTCAAGGGGAACTCAAGGCCACCCTTTTCTAATAGCCCAAGTAGAACATCAATTAGGTCCTCCTCTTCTTGTTTGATCTCTTTCTTGGTCTGGTGCTCCTTGATTATCTCCTCCAGGATCTCATCGATCTGTCGGTGAATCCTCCCCATCTTCGAGCTCACTCCGGTGAGTGCATCAATGAAGTTCAGGTTGGGAAACAAGTCAGCTATGTTGAAACCGGACGTGAACTCGATGGCCATGTTCATCACGGATAAGAATCTCGGCGCCTGCTTGCACTCGATACCGAATGCCGCTCGAGAGACCGTCCTGTAGGACAGCCGCTCAAGCATCTCGGAGAGATTAACCGGAGACGGATTCGAAAAGCAGACGTCCCTAACCAGATTCCCGATCTCTTCTTTCCTGATGGGGGAGAATGAGTTCACTCTCCGAGCACTGAACAGCTCAAGAATGCAGACCTTCCTCATCTGCCGCCAGTAACTGCCATAGGGAGCGAAGATCATTCCTGAATTTCCATATAGGAGGATGTTGATCGCGATGAGATTGGGCCGGGAGGCGAAGTTGCGGTCGTGGGTCTTCATGATCTCCGTCGCAGCTTCGGGGGAGGAGATGATGATGTGGTCGACATGGCCGAGCTTTAGATGCATGATGGGTCCATGTTTGCGGGACAAGTCTCGAAGGGCGCGGTGCGGTGGCGCACCGAGCAAATGGTGTATGTTTCCGATGATGGGGAGCTTCCGTGGGCCGGGAGGGAGGTTCTGGTGTTTGGGCTTGTTTCCTCTCTTGATCACTAGGAGTATGAGGAGGATGGTGAATAGGAGGGGGGGAAAGGAAAGAAGTTGGAGTACCATGACTGGAGTTGAATGGATTCTTTGAACCTCTATGATAGCCTTATAGATGAAGAATCTTGGCATACCTCCATTGTTATGATGCTTCCAGCTCCTGCGTGCAAACATTTGATTGCAAACTGCAAAATTTTTTATTTTTTATTTTATTATCTTTTTTTTTTTTGTACATGTGGTGGGGGGTAATAAAGTAAGAGGGATTTTTTTATTTTTTTTTTGTCAAGATTCCAACTTAAGTAGCAAAAGAGCATCTCCAACCTGCCTTCGAATCTTTCATATTGAAGGTGGCCGAGGTAGGGCTCCAACCTTTCTTTAATTTTTAAAAAAATCCGTCCTAAAATTGGAGGGAGGGTTAAGCAGCCCCCGACCTGTCTATTATTAATTCCGAAACAATGACAAGTAACGATGACAAAAAATCACCACCACCTCCAAAAAAACCCCCCGACCTGTCTATTAGAAGCTCTCGACTTTTCTAAATCCCGCATATGAGCGAGAAAAGACTTTGTGCCCTCCACCTCATTCAGCATCTTGTATCCGATAGAAAATGCTATATTGAGGATGGTGTCATCATCCAATCTATTGATTGGCAGAGACAGTTCTTTATCGTCGAGAGTTTCTTAAGGAAGGGATCCGGTTTGCCAAAAGTACGAATCAGCTATCTTGTACTCCTCCGGACTAGCTTTGGTTGAGATTTGTGCACAATGGAGCGGGGGGCAGAGGGCTCCTCCTCCTCTTCTTCGCTGTTATCTGAAGTCGAGGCATCATCCTCAATTGAGGGACGATCGGCATCTCCTGCTCCAATAATTCTCTCGGTGGGAGGACTAGATGTGATAACTCCAGTCCTAGTGTCTCTATCTGGTGGCACTGGATGCTCTACCATAATAACTTCAACGGCACCTCCCTGAGGGGTTTAGCCCACATCAACAGCCTGGGGAGAACCCGCCTCTGTATACACTATGTCTGCAAGAGCTGAAAATTGAGACCCACCTGGACTAGTCCCGCTTGTGCTTGTATCCTTTAGGACAGATGTGGAAGGAGCCTTAGGTACCCACTAAGTCCTAGCTGAGGGCCTCGATGGTAGAGTCGGCGTGGTGATTGGGCAATCTGAAATAGTATGCCCAACCACTCTGCAAGGGGTACATTTTGATGACTTCCATTCATACCTGAGTGGTTGGTTGATTGACACTAACTCCACCACCCCATCCACTCTACGCCTCTTGAACCGAACCTGAGCAGTATCTGGGCAGGAGTCATCCACCCCGATCTCGACACAACAACATGCAAATTATATATGACCTCGGGTTGTTGTTGGCCGATCAACGTAAATTGGTTTCCCCACTACGCTCGCAACCCTGCTAATGGAGCATCTCGACCAACATTCCACTGAAAAGTCTGACATTCGAACTCACACGGGAGTTTTGTCGAACATGTCATTTTCGCATTTCATGCCTCTATGCCATCGCTTTAGCACTACGAGGCGGTGCCCTTCAAAGTACCAGGGCCCTCCTTCGAGGACCTTCAAGCAATCATCTTCATAATTAAATTTAAATAGATAATACCCATTTTCATGTGACAGGAACTCCCACGCTGCTTGGGTCTTCTATACTTTTTCCATGATATCTTTGAATTTTAGAAAATATAGCTTCCGCCCTAGAACATACCCGATCAGGTATGTGCCCAACCCTCCAGATTTTGTTGAATTTCATCAGTATGACATATTGCAATGCGTACACCATCTTCAACCTCGGGTTCAATGTACTCCAAGGAAAGACCAGAATTTGCAAGAGCACCTCCGCATACAGCATTCCAAGCTCTAGTTGGTTTTTGAGCAGGTGCCTCCAAAACAACTGATGTCTTGAAAGGAGCTTGAAGATCTTCCACCTCCATGTGGTACGTGGAGGGGTGGGAATTCATCATCCCTCGCCCCTAACCTCAGATCCTTGGTTAGGTGGAAGTCATCGAGCAGAGACCCCGATCCAGATCTAGCCGCCGGACCTATCCAGACCCAAATCTAGTATGGCCCCAGGCCTTCGATGCTACATCTCTTGAGAAAGCTCGATCGATCCACATAATCCATAAGTGATAGAGGAGGGGGAGGTACAAAACCCTCCTAGGAGGGGGAGGTACAAAACCCTCATCCCCACCATCTCCATCAATCGCCTCCATGGCTATCAAGCGGCCATAGGCGGGGGGAGGGCCCCCCAAGAGTTCAACCTTAGCCGGCCTCCGGGGAGAGGGAGGAAACCCTGAGAAGGAAGGAAAGGTAGAGCGAGGTCGCGGATGGGGGAGAACCTGGAAGCTGCTGGGGGTGGGGAGGGGAAGCCCTAGCTGACGCCTGTCTCTGATTGCTCCAATATCTCTTCATTTTGAATGTGGGGTATCGCTCCAATCCGTCTTCAAATCCTACCTTCAAAATGAAAGTGGGAGGTTTTCAGACCTTCGGATATGAAGGTTGGAATCAGCTTCTTCAAATCACTATTTATTTTTTTTAAATTATATTGTTAATATTTATATTTAAAATAATCAAAGTATGTTATATAATATTTTGATTGGAGTGTCCATTCCTATGTCGATTGAGACACGACAAACCCGTACTCAAGTAGAGACTACAGCCGGGTTCCTGGGCGAATTCCTCGCAGAGGTTGGGAAGCCCTTGCTGAATAGTCGGGCACTCAGGCACCTGTACAGGAGGTGCCCGAGTGAAATCCTGGAGCTACAGGTTATGGCACCCGCATGAACCCCTGGGCACCCATGCGAGTCGGGGCCAGAGCTTAGGAGGTTCTGGGAAAAGAGCCGGCGACCGGGCGAATTTACATGGGTTTTTTTTTTGGTAAAGATTCCAACTTACATAACACCTAAAGCCTACGAAAGACAGACTCCTCCTCCTCCCATATTTTGATATATATCTCTCCATCCTTTGGACACGTTTGATCACCTTCTCAAGGTATTCAATTTGAACTTTGTGGTTTTTAAATCAGAGTAGTTTTGTTTCCATCCCTCTTTTGATGGACAAAGTTGGAGTTTGACCAGAACCCTTTATCGGATGATTCGCTTCAAACGAATCAACAATAAATCCCATGTGCTTTAGGTCGCTCATGTGCTTTGAATGCAAATCCCTTGCTATCGCTTGAGGGTCCCCTCATATGGAATTAAGGGAGATAAGTCTTTGAAGGGTCAGACACCCTTGTGCAGAAATCTATCGCTAAAGCTTGACGGTCCCCCCCTAGGGAATTGGAGGTGACAAAACATTGAATGGTTGATACCCTTAAGTTCACTCCTTGCAAACGAGTGAAGCTGCCTCATGGCTACGACTGTTGCATGTGTGCACGTGCGAGCTGAGTGTGAAGCTAGGAAGGTTTAGAGGACCGAGGGCGAAAAGCGATAGAGTTCAAGCAAAGAAGATTACTGGAGTTTTTATGCAATCGTGCCAAAGCGTCAGGCCGAGCAATCTGTGGTGTGCCTGTCAGGTGGAATTCGGTAGGATAGGGTTGTGGATCATCGTAGGTTATCCGAGGCAACTCTCTAGAATCTTTAATTACCTTTACCCTTTCTAGTGGATCACTTGCACTTCCGTAATCACGGTCTCGGTGTGATTTTTTTCGTGCTTTTCACGTAAAAATATTGACTACGTGCTTTTCTTACTGCATAATTTTATATGTTTATTCACATGCACGTAGTCAGCTCCTAAGTTCTTACTTTTGATTAAGCCTTGAGAGCAAAAGAGTGAACTTAAGCAATATTAAAATAGTAACTTAAGTAATATTAAAATAGTAACTTAAGCTAAGATAAAACTTTAAGTGAGCGCAGTTTTATGAGCGAACTTAAGCAATATTAAAATAGTAACCCAGCGACTATATGTAAAGTACTGCCAAGGCAGGTGATCATGTATGAAAACTTTATTAGGTCGAGTGTTCTCTCTGTACTCCAGGAGCCTCCCTATAGAACCCCTATAGGCTAGAAAATTTCAAGCTGGGCGCATGAATCGTACCTAGTTAGAGAAGGTTTGATGTTTAGTGTCCAATGCTAGGTTCAGGAAGGATTTTTGGGCTGAGGCATTGAACTATGTTTAGGTTGAGACGTTGAACTTGTTAAAGATCGACATGGCTGAGCTTTACATGCATGATGGGCCCATGTTTGTGTGACAAGTCTCGGAGGGCACGGTGTAGTGGCGCACCGAGCAAGATAGTATACATTTCCGATGATGGAGAGCTTCCATGGGCCGGGAGGGAGGTTCTGGCCTTTGGGCTTGTTTCCTCTTTTGATCACCAGGAGTAGGAGGAGGGGGATGGTGAATAGGTGGGGAAAGGAAAGAAGTTGGAGTGCCATGACTGGAGTTGAATGGATTCTTTTAACCTCTAGGGTTGGTTTGGGGAAGCCTAAACTGTAGCTCCTTCAAGCCAATGTGTACGGTAACTACTGCTCTTCTTGGAGTGCTTCGTAGGGTTTGAAAGGAAGCTCCTTGGTCAACAACAAGACGTTCACAGACAATGGAAGAACCCTAGCAGAAGGTAAAACCATCTCTTGATTTCCATTCTTGATCTTGGGTGTTGGTGGTGGGAGCGAGGCCATGGGGTGGCCCTCCCCTCCTCCCAGGGAAAGAGGCCCGAGAAAAAGCAGAGAGGGCTTGGGGTGCTGTGACTAGAGATCGCCACCCTACCCATCTGGACCGGGTGGATCTTGACAGGGAGGATGGTCGATCGTGGGACGGGAGCTCATCTGATGAAGGATTGGATAAAGACCTTTGCCGGCCTCCTCAGAAGACGAAGTTGCTTGATTTCTTACAACGACTGCCCAAATAAGCTTTAGGCAAGTCCCCGGCCTATCTTCGGGTGGGTGAAGCTAATAGTGTGGGTTCAGTTGAAGCCAATAGTGGCGATAGATCTGGTCGAGGTCGAGCAAGGGTGGATGTGGGCTCTGCTAGATCGGGAGATAGTGACAAGAATACGATTGGAGTCAGATCAACTGTTGGAGGTTATGGGGATAGAAGAGCGAGGTCAGGCTTGGCCTTGGACTTGGACAACTATGGGGACTTCCCCCCCCCCCCCCCCCCTACATTTTTCCCAGCATAGCCAAAAATTCAGGAATGGCCCATCTCCAATCACGAGAGTTGCACGTGCAAAGGGTGTTGCGAATGTTGATTCAGCGCAAATGGGTGCATATCAGGTGTTCAGAGAAATTCCTGTTCTAGGCAAGGGCCCACTAGTTGCTGATGGCACATCAGTGGCTGCTTCAAGTGTTGGATGTAAGGCAAATGTTGCTTCTATGAGGGTTGGTGCTGCTGGGCTGGCATTGTTGTAACTTGTGTGTCCTTAGCGTGGATTTTCTGTATTAACATTAATAAAGATGACTTTGGCTATTGCTTTAATTAGAATACTACTATGGTATATGATAATTCTCATATAATATAAAGGACCCTAGAGAACACAGTAGGCCACTGAGGCGCATGGAGGATCCATGCTTGGGAGACCCAGTGGACCAGTTCTATGTAGACCTAGAACTAGTTCACAGCTTAGGTGATGCTGGTCGCTTCACCGAGAACAAGCTGTTGGTAGGTAGAGGATATGGTGAAGTCTCCACTACGGGAACGTGGGATTCCCATTCACCTGACCAAGCACGATGATCGTGTTGAACAGGAACCAAGATGGTGCACAGTTCAGTAATTCAGACACTGGTGCAGAAACCGTCTTACTACTATAGATAATCTGTCCTTAACCCTGAGGGACCATGTACACTGGGCCAACCAGTTGTGTGGTGCTTTGATGTGCCAACGTGTGCGGGCCTTTCATAGTCCAATACCACGGTACGTTGGGTTACCCGGCTGGCGCTTGAGTGACATGTAATCCCTATAGGTTATCCGACGTCCAGTGTTGGATGTGTGCGGTTTGATGAGTCAATCTGTCCACACAGTTAACCCAGGCCTGGTGGTTGTCAGTATGACTGACGACGTTCCGGATGCTAGGCATAGCACCGGAAGGTGTGTGGTGTTATAGATGACAAGTCATCAAACCCTAGTCAGATGATCGATCGGGATCTGACGATGCTCCCCACCGCCCGAGTCGTATCATGGCACCAGTAATAGGAGGGACTAAGGATTATCGGAGTATAGTAGAGAACAGGGTTACGAGGGAGTAACATAAGTTTAGGATCACTAGAGTTCAACTCGCATCGCACTCTGGGTGGCTACGCGGGTTAATCGGATTAGGGCTGATTAACGGAACTTTCGGTGTGTCACCGGAACAGTTAATCAGGGATCCGGTTGGAGCTAGAGATCCCGAACCCTGAAGGTTCCACCCTATCGTTGCGTATAGGAATTGTTCCCCGACCTAGTTGGATACGTTGGATGCGAAGTAGTGCGATGGAGCGCAAGCCCGGAGCCTAAGAACCTAATTCACATGTGTTACAGGTCGTAGGGGTATTTTGGTAAATACTGAAATATGGCTCAGAACATATTGAATATGGATCTTAAAATGAGCAAAATAATTCCAGGAGCTCACAGGCACTGACGGAACTCGATTCCGAGTAGCGCACCTCACTCAGTCTCACTTTCAGTTTTCCGCTTTTCGTGAAGGGCGTTTTCATTCGGGCTTCACGATAGACACCCGGAAGACCTAAATCCTATCCCCCCTTGTCCCTATCCATCTAGGGGCCGGCCCTAGGCTCCTTGGAGCCATGGGAGACCGGCCCTATAAAGGGAATAGGGAGAGGAGGGGCCGGCCCTAGTGCCTCCCTCTCCTTTGTGGCCGAACCTATCATCCCCTCTCCCTCTTTGTGGTTTCGGCCAAGGAAAAGAGAGGAAGAAGAAGGGAGAAGGAAGAGGAAGGAAGGAGAAGGAAGAAAGGAGAAAGAGGAGGAGAAAATCTCGAGGCTCACCATCGTCTTCGCAACGGATTCTTCCGTCGGCTCGAAATCCTTGCACTCAGAGACGGGATTTCGAGAATTCTTCAATTCGCAAATGACAAGGTGCTATCCGACAGTTTCCCTTGAGATTCAAGTGCGGTTCTTCATCGTTCTGTAATCTCCGGATCATAGATCCATAAGGTATGATGAATCTAAGCACCTAAGTAGATCCATGCATGTCTTCCGTAGATCGTAGTATGCCTCTAGGGTGTCCGCACATATGTTAAGATCATAGATTTGAATGTAGATTGTTTTGTATCACGAATTGTAATGAAACATACACCGTATGATCTTCGGATCTTTCCTTTTGCTTCCGTTGCGACTCTGATACACAGATCCAATTCCAACAAGCATATGCTGATGCGGTAGTTGATGGTGCTGCTATTTTTGTGGGCGGTGGTGAAGGTGATGGGTCAGCTGGGGGTGCTGATGGAGTTGTGTCCCAAAGTGGGACTACTGTTGAACAGGTAGCTAGTGCTGATGGTGGAGTTGGAAGAGGTGTTGTTGGGGGTTTAGGTGGTGATGACCGTGGTGTTGGCACAGCCTTTGGTGCTGGTCCCGGTGCGCTTGTCCCTATAAGGGCTGTGCCAGAGCCATGTCATAGCCCTCACTTGGTAAATCTGGGGACGGATCCGATCGAACTTAGGGCTGCGCTTCGAGCCAAATCTCGTGCTCTTAAATCAAACACGCGTACCCGACCTCCCCGTTTGAAGCATGGAGATTCTCTGATTTCGAATCTTCGGGATCAAATTTCAAAGTTCGACGGGGCGGCGTTGAGCCTACCTCTGAACTCGTTGGAGGACAGCACACTTCTCGGGTTAGCTTCAGCTATGGGGTTCTCTGTCAAAGGAAGGAGTTCAAAGTCCTTTCTTGATCAGATCCGCGATCTAGAGAGGTTGAGTTGATCAAAGTCTTGAGACCTTGGTATTTGAACCTTCGGGCTTCTAGCTAGACCGTCTTGGTCATGTTTTCAGCTAGTGTACTCAATGCCTTTGGGCATTAGTTATATTTTTTTATTTTAATAAATCGGTTGGGGTACGAAGGATTTCTCAAAAAAAAAAAAAAAAAATAGAGGTTGTTTTGAGTTCGGGCTAAGGTGTGTAACCGCTGGGCTAAAACGGGGCGGGTCCCATCATTTGGCTGTATCCCATCATTTGTGCATCAATGATCGCAAACTGAAAGAATTTTCATTTAACTATCATTTGTTTTTGGGTTATTTTGACTTTGCCCCTCAAATTTTGCCTTGAATTAGACTTTACCCCCCATAATTTCATTAATTAGACTTTAGCCCCCAAAATTAACTGTTCCTTCAGCTCCCCCCCCCCCCCCTCCCCCCAAAACTTTATTTCTTTTCCATCAGCTCATCCTTTCATTAGATGGTGAGCTGACGGAACAGTTAGTTTTGGGGGGTAAAGTCTAATTAATGAAAAGTAGGGGGCAAATTCTAATTCAAGGTAAAATTTTGGGGGGAAAAGTCAAAATAACCCTTTGTTTTTTTGTACAGGGAGGTTTTATTATAGTTGTTACGAAGAGAGGGGGAGAGAGAATAGAATTGGGGAGAAAATCTCCTTGTATTATCTTATTAATCACACAACTGCATTACATAAGAATACCTCTCTTTATATAGAGAGAGAACTCACACCATTATGTTACCACAACCGAGGTGGGACTAATACAATACTAAAACACTACATCTAATAATAGTAATTGAGAATTTGTTTTTTTTTTTTTTTGATGAAGATTCCGACTTATTCAACATGCCTTCGAATCTTCGTATTGAAGGTGGGGTAGTGCTTCATCGTCTGTATTCAAATTCTAACTACAAAATGAAGGAGTAGGGTTATCAGGCCTTCAAATATGAAGGCTAGAATCAGTTTCTTCAAATCACTGTTCAAGTTTTTATAGTTATATAGTTAGTCTTTTATATTTAAAATAATCAAAGTATATTATATTAGTAGTAATGGCTGTGCTTGTCGGCATTTGGACGGCCGTCTTCGGTGGCAACAGTCCCTCTGCTACCTTCGGGGACATCGGTAATGTAGCCGCCGCCGTCGGCAATAAATATTGATTTTCGATGAATACTCTCTCTCTCTCTCTCAACAATCAGTGATCGATGCACACGACATATGCAATGGTCTTTTTCCTTTTCAATTGTCAGCAATAGTAGGAAAATACTACTTAACCAGAAAGCTTTACCTATTTCTTTAACCAGAATGATATGTCCCAATCACATGTGTACGTAGCTCTCTCTCTCTCTCTCTCTCTCTCTCTCTCTCTCTCTCTCTCTCTCTCTCTCTCTCTCTCTCTCTCTCTCTCTCTCTCTCTCTCTCTCTCTCTCTCTCAATAATCAGTGATCGATGCACACGACATAAGCAGTAGTCTTTTTCCTTTTCAATGTCAGCAATGGTAGGAAAATACTACTTATCTAGAAAGCTTTACCTATTTCTTTAACCAAAATGATGTGTCCAAATCACAGGCATACGTAGCACTCTCTCTCTCTCTCTCTCTCTCTCTCTCTCTCTCTCTCTCTCTCTCTCTCTCTCTCTCTCTCTTTCCGTCGTTGCCCTTGTGATGGCAAGAAAATTCGAGAAAGAGAGAGGGAGGAAGGAAGCATACCTGCACGGGAGCGACGACTACCAGAACGAAGGAAGGAAGAAGCCCTAACTTCGGATGCACATCCTGAAGCATGGCACACCAGAGCATATTAGGATTCAGCCATAAAACTAAATCTTGAACGCGCATCTCAAAGCTTGGCACACCGGAGCATGTTAGGATTCACCTAGAAAAACTAAGCTTGGAACGCGCATCTCGAAGCTTAGCACACCGGAGTATATTAGGATTCGCCCAGAAAAACTAAGTCTGTAACGCGCATCCCGAAGCTTGGCGAACCAGAGCATATTAGTATTCGTCCAGAAAAACTAAGTCTGGAATGCGCATCCCAAATCTTTGCATATCGGAGCATGTTAGGATTCGCCCAGAAAAACTAAGTCAGGTATTCGCATTTCGAAGTTTGGCACACCGGAGCATATTAGGATTCGCCCAGAAAAACTAAGTCTGGAACGCGCATCACGAAGCTTGGCACACCAGAGCATGTTAGGATTTGCCCAAAAAACCTAAGTCCGGAAAGTCTATCACCTCGACCCGCAACTGAACTAACAGCTTTGCCAGCTCGAGCCTACCGATCCCGCAAAACCGAGGACTGCCCGAACTCGAGTCACACCGCGCAACAGTTGCTTCTTTGCACTAAGATCCTAGCCGACCCACTAAACCCTGGCTCGACTGGGAGGGGGTAACTGTGGGTGCAAAAATTATATCGGACCAGACCAGACCCGTATGGTCCGGTGCAACGGCCCAAGTGGGTAATCCCAGGCTCATGGGCCCGCTCTACAAGGCCTGTAGATCGAGCCCTCCCTTGAATTGGGCCCGAACAACGGCCCAATAAGGACCCAGAACCAGCGCCACGTCATCACTGCCACATCATCACTGTCATATCGGGCACGTGCCTCAGTTATAAAATGAACCCTTTGGTATCAGGAGAAAGGGTTGGTCAGTTGATCAAAGGAGGAGAGGATTCCAGAGCCAGAGCTCATGTCTCCCCTTCTTGTTTTCTTCTTGTTGCTCTGTGCAACCTCATTATACGAAGCTTCTCTCTACCTATCGAGCGAATACTAATTCCTCATTTACTCATATTATAGTGCAAACCAGGTGGCACCTCTCGCCAAGAGACGTAGGTTGTAAGACCGAACTTCGACAATAACTCTTCGTGTCTCTCTCTTTATATACTCTCTAATCTCTTTATATAAGAATTGTGGGGTGAAGTCTTTGATCAAGACGGTACGGAAATTTTCTCCACAATCATTGTTGGCTGACATATCACAAACTCATAACCCAACCAAAGTTTACATTCCTGAAGAAATAACCAAGTTTACATGACAGACAATTAAGTTTTAATAATACACAGAAAACTGAAGTCATTCACTTATTTGCATTTCAATCCAGTTTGGGAGCAAGTGACTCTGCTTTGCCAACCTCCTCCGTCCCCTTTTCACTACTAAGTAGAGCGACGGGAGCGAACGATGATGCTTGCCCTGCTCTCCAACCACCAATGGGCGATCAGCTCCTCCTTGCAGCAGTGGACGCCTCCGGCTACTCCACCATTGCCGTTAGGCCCATCACCGGCCTCAGCAATGCTGCATTGGAAGTCGGCGAGCACCACGGACACATCAGAAAGGAGGTCCGACGGGTCAGTCCCGGTGAGCTCCAGCTAGGGGTGGGAATGGGTCGGGTCGGGTTCGGGTCGGGTTGAGACATAGGTATAAGAGCAAAACACCCAACCCGAACCCGAACCCGACCCGTTTCATAAACGGGTAAAAAACTTAAATCCAACCCGACCCGACCCGTTAAACCCGTTTACTAAATAGGTCGGGTCGGGTTGGATCAACATAACCCATGAAAACCTGTCGGGTTGGGTCAAGATGGGTCGGATTGGGCTGGGTTGGGTCGGGTTGACACGTCCCATTTGGTAAACGGGTCAAGTCGGATCAATCGGGTTATCAGTACAAACCCAAACCCATTAAATAAACAGGTTAATCAGGTCAACCCGTTTATGACCCGAACCCGTTTAGGCCAAACCCAAACCCGCTAACTTCGGGTCTGGTTGGCGGGTCAGGTCAAGGATTGCCACCCCTAACTCCACTGCCGTGAGGGACTCGTGAGATCCTGAAAGGGTCAACCAATGCGCGGCTCCATGAATACATGGGAGCTTAAATAAAAATTGGGTATTTTTAAAGGGTCCGACATGTTAGATGAAGGAGATGATGCGGTCGTCGGTGATCATGCGGCCGTGCTGGTTGGTGACGTGGAGGACGTCCATGAACCAGTGGCAGTGAAGATTCGTAGGTGAGCATTGCTCTTTTCTTCCTCCACCATCTACTGCTGTGTAGATTTATTGGAGATAACGACTTAAATATGATTTCTCAAAAAAAAAACATAAATATTGATGGGTGAACTGAGTTAAAAAAAGGAGAAAAGATTAAGTTAACAAATAAGGTAGAGGTGTAATTAGGAAGAATAGGAAGGGTGAAAAGTCGGGGAAAAAAGGATATGGGTCAAGGTCGAATATGATTTGTTGTCTTTGATGCGTGGTGGGAACGGGTACGTGTCAAGCCGTGGTTGTGGCGGACGATCGATGCTCCTCTGAGCAGCGGGCAGCGGCGGTGGTAGAAGTGGAGGTTCCGGTCTCAGATCCGGCGAGCCGCCACTAGCAGGACTGAGGAGAAAGAGGGGCAAGGAGGAAGAGGAGAGCTCAGCGAGGCCCTCCAGATGGATTCAGAGGATCTGCAGTTTCTTTTTTTTTTTTTTTTTTTTTTGAGAAATCCCTCGGAGAGAGGGGGGGTTAAGGCAATGACTCAAACCTATGATTAAAAGCCAGCCAAAACAAAGTACTGATAGGTACAAAGAGAAAGCGAAAAAAGAAAACAAAAAAACTGACCGAAGCTCCCTCCTCAGAAGAAGGAGGAGAAGAATGCTGCTACAAGTGGAGCACTTCTACGGCTGAGCAGAGAGAACCAAGACTCCATAAGAATCCCGATCTTACGAAGAATCCCTTCCCAAGAGACCTGGTCGCTAGAGAAGATTCTCCAGTTTCTCTCCAGCCAAATCGACTAAATTGTTGCCACCACCAGCAAATTCCACCCTACTCGTTTATCTGAAGCGATCGAGCGTTTCCTCGAATGCGTCCACAAAGCAACGAGCAAAAACCTCAGCGATGCCCAACTTCTCCGGAAGAAAACCCCAGATACGGGAGGCAAAGGGACATGTCAAGAGGAGGTGGTCTACTCCTTCAGGGGTTTCAGCACACATCGGGCAATCGAGGTCGATAATGGGGATGTTTCGCTTAACCAAGTTGTCCTTCGTAAGAATTCTGTTGTTAATGGCAAGCCAAGAGAAGATTTTCATCTTAAAAGGGGGCTTTACACCGCCAAAGATGTTTGCCTATCGGGCATCTCCTCCCTCCATCATTCTCAAAATGGTAGAAAGAGCGGACCGTGTAGACTCCCTTCTTGTGCCACCTCCAAGCCAGCTTGTCAGGGCTACTAGATAAAGAAATGCTAGACAAAAGGTTGTCCGAACCGTACGTCGGGATCTAATGGACGGCCCGGATCATAGGTAACTATATGAGTAAGACTATATATATATATATATATATATATATATATATATATATATATATAATATTTCACTACGAATGGATAAAGAGAGCCGTTCGATACAAACATAAGAGTCGGTTAGAGAATGTGATGGCCAAGATCTGTGAGCATTGGGTAGTTATGTAAGATTCTTTCCCTCAGCAATATGTTAACCATCCTGATCATAGACATCCTGATCAGCACTGTGTTAACCATCCCGATCTACACGCCGCACTCTGTTCCTATCTGTGTTAAACACAATTCTAATCGTAACCGTCCGTGCCGATTTGTGAATCGGATTTAACCGTAACCACCAGACCAAGGGAATGGTGTGATCATATGCCATGTCAATTGGCTGACCTTATCATCTGATCCCTGATTTACACGTCCACCTTCTCACCCGATCCCCGATTTACACGTCCCTCTGTTTCTCTCAATCTCCTCTCTCTCTCTCTCTCTCTCTCTCTCTCTCTCTCGGTTACGCCACTCTCAGCCTCACCGCACGATCTCACTCTCCCCCCCTCTCTCTCTCTCTCCCCCCATCAGTTACGCCACCCCCCGCCTCACCGCACGATCTCTCCCCCTCCCCTCACATCTCTCTGATCCCTTTCAGCCCCCTTGATCTCCCCTTCCCCCAGTTTCTTGCTCCGACGAGGACCACACCAGCATCCAGGGAGGGGCTGGATCCAGATCCCCCTCCCCTAATCTCTTGCTCCGGCCAGCCCGTTGGCACGCCGACCGGTGAATCACACTCAACCTTGGTCAGTATGCACTATCGAATCTCCCAGATCTGGACCTTGCCGGAGTTGCCGTCGAAACTCAAGGTCAGGCCTGGACGCGGTTGCCGGACAAGCTCGAGGTCAACAGGAGATCCTCTGATCTTGAAGAACAAGAGGGCTGTCACTCGCCGCCGGGCGCCAGGCTGGGATCATCTCCACCGTCCGTCCGTCCGCCGAAGCCGCTGCTCACCAACCGTCCATCGAAGCCGACGCCCCGATTCGACCCCGGGCGGAGTGCGGCGGGTTTGAACGCGGCCACACCGGTACACTCTCTCTCTCCCTCTGTCTCTCTCTCTCTCTCTCTCTCTCTCTCTCTCTCTCTCTCTCTCTCTCAGCCACGGCGAGAGTTCCTCTGGCTAACGGATGGTAACTTTCAACAGTTGAGATAAAAGGATGTTCGTCCGTCGACGTCCGGCCATGAGAGAGAGAGAGACAAAGAATCAGCCCTCGCACCAGATCTTCAGCGAACCACAGGTCATCTTTCCTCTCTTTTAGTTTTAGTTATTGATTTTTTTTTTCTTCCCTCTCTTTTAGTTGTAGTTACTGATTTTAGTTAGGATCTGTTCTTTTGCAAGGAAATGAACCATGGAAATTGATAATTGAGTGGAAATTGGTACATTTCTACTGTTCTTTTCTCGAGCAAAACCTGAGGAAATATCGTATCATTTCCCCACCGTTTTGGTCAAAATGATTCTTCCCTTCATTCCCCATGAATTTTTTTTTTCTTCTGTAGTAAGAATTATGGGTTTAAATTGGGTAAGGAATGGTGATTTTGGCTTCAAGCGATTCAACGCAGATAAGAAATTTCGGGTAAAAAATCGACTGGAGATTCACGAATTAGGGATTTCAAAACCCACAATCGATGTCTATTGTTTCGCGAGAAGGTGAACGCGAGCGGCTGCAGCTGCACGCCTTGGACATTGTATTGCACTTGATTCTCCGGCAGCCACCCTCCGCCTCAATAGGTAAACCTCTTAACCTGTGAATTGATCAAGTAGAGATCAAATGAAAAAAAGAAAGAGAATTCTGTAACTTGATTTTTTTTTTTCTGTAGAAAGTATTATGGGTTTGAATTCGGTAAAAGAGAATTCTTGGCTCTCTCTCTTTGTGTTTATTTGATGTGTTGGGTTTGTTCCTGTTCCTGTTCTTTTTCCTTTTTTTTTCAAGAATATCTTGCTCTTTTTTTTGCCTTAACACCAACTTGCTTTGCGTTTGGTTATTGTTTGAAAGGGGTTAATGTTTTTTTTTTAATGGCGCGGGAGGGGGGGGGGAGGTTTGATGGGTTTTCTCTGTGTTTCAACAGGAAGTAGGGGGGTTGACATAGAGAATGAGGAGGAGGTTTGCTCCAATTTGATTTTTTTTTTTGTAGAAAGAATTATGGGGCCCACTGCGATTGAACGTGCGATACCACACACCTACAGCCACCCCGAACACCTCCTCATCCCTCGCCCATCTGGAACACTTTCTACGCCCCTCTGATACCTGGTCGGTGCAACTTACATCCACAGCGATGCGGCCGATCACCTCCACAGGACCACAGTCATCGCACTTTGTCAGCCTCCTGTCATGCGCCTCTTTGACAGCATCACCAACAATCCGATGGCATGGTTAGGGATGGGTGCAAGTGTAATGGAGGGCTGTGATTAGGCTCCACATCAATTGCTTTGTACGTCCATGTATCTCTATTTGCTCTTCTTCTTTGCATATATGCTCTATAGAATTTGGATGCTTCATTTGTTCTTAATTGGTTCACAAATATGGGATAAGTAGAAGGATGTATGTGGATTGAATCTCTTGACTGCATGCTTCAACGTTTATTTGAATATTATTTTCACTGTTAATTGATGCATTTGAATCTGCATGCTGATAAGGCGGCATTTGAGGAGGCTGAGAAAAAGGAAGTTGAGAAGGTATGGTCAGTTGGTTAATTGATGCATTTGAATCTGAAGTGATGAAGCAAAGGGAGGTGACAACAGAGCTGTTAGTGAGCCTAATTAAGGAGAGGCCAAAGGAAATGGTAGCGAGGGTGATGGCCTAGATCTTCTTATGTAAGAACCGAGTGTCAATCTCGCAGAGGGTAACACAGTTGATGGCGTTGTTGACATTAAAGCTTTTGTTTTAATTACTATCATTTGGAAGAAAAACATTGTCAGGATCTTTTGCAATTTGAAGTAATAAGAATGCATATGTTGGCAATTCTACAATGTAATGTTTGAGTTTGATGTGTCAAAATCCTCTGAGCATCAGGCAGCTGGAGGAGGATGTGGATCTTCGACCCTGTGATGGAATAGTTTGGCTATGGCTCTCCTCTCACAATCCTGTATCATACTATGTGTAGCCCTCCTCTAAAAGACTCTTTGGAGGTATATGTAAGATTGCGATTGGAATAAATATATACTTATGGTTTTGTGTGTATGATATCATTATTTGCTCCCCCCTTATATGAATCATCTCTTGAACTTTTATGCAAAAGAGTGTAGTCATGAACAAACACATGAATGGATTTTTTTTTTTCTTTCCTTTTGTGTTCCAGTGGTGGCTCATCAAAGAGGATGAATTGAAAAAATAGAATTTTATGTTTGTCTATTTCAACTCTAAGGTCCAACAACAAACAAAAAAGTATTTGGTCTAAGGAGGTGAAGTGGTCAGAAGTTTGGGCCAAACTCTCTCTCTCTCTCTCTCTCTTTCTCTCTCTCTCTCTCTCTCAAATATATAAAGAGAGCAGTATTCAAATTATTATTTGATCTAGCCAATTATGGAGCTGTAGCAAGAAAAATTGTGCTCCAACTGTGATGAAAATGTTTGCACCAAGCTATCAAGTCAGCCCCTCAATAGGAAAAAAAATATACAGTGGAACTGGGATATATCCTGGTGTGGTGTAATCTATTTGCAGAACCATCTGATGTAATTACTGAATCGCACAAAGCCGTGGATGAAACTATGCAAACACCCCTATGGGTGAATCTTACTCAATACCGATTTTGGCGGATCCCATCTACTTGCATCCAAGGGTTGGTGTGATTCACCCATAAATGTGAATGCATTGGATGATTTTGTGAATAGGTTGCACCACTTCAGCGTATATCTCGGTTCTACTAAATATTTCCTCCCGGGGGGGTAAGGGGGGGAAGATGAGCTACCGGTAACCGGAGGCATCCCTCTCTCTCTCTCTCTCTCTCTCTCATGCGGATATAGTTCACTGGAGGCATGGCCGTGGTCGCTGTAGTGCCGACAGACATGGGTTTTGAGGGTTATATTAATTCACTCAGAATGTCAATGTCAAGAAGATGGGCAGTTAGGGGGAGGGGGTTTGATTGGTTTCCCCTCCCCCCTTCTTCTCTGATGGATCACCAGCAAGGGAGAGATGGCTGATCGACTCCTCTCCCGCCTTCTTCTCAGATGCATCAAAAGGTCTAGAGTCTAATTCAGATCTGGAACCATTGGCACCCAGCCTCTTCCTTTTTTTGTGTAGGTTTCAGATTTAAAACAATGTTTTTTTTCGTTCCTATCGAGTGATTTTATTACCGAAGGTGATCATGTGTGTTCGCTGAAGAGGACGGTGGGAGTAGGGGGTGGCAATGCCCAAGGGTTGTGTTGCCGTTGAAGGCGCTCTGAATGTGTTTTGCCGCCGAAGGCGGCCATTGCAGTGCCTACAGGCACGGGCATTCATATATAGACTAATCAAATATTACTATTGTTATTTTCGCTCAAAAAATATTGTTATCACCGTCGAAATATTGTTCTCTCGCATAAAAATATCATCACTTTTAAATTATTATTCCCACCTTTAAAATATTGCCTCTTCCCTCAAAATTTTATCATGCCCTCAAAATATTTTTGTCGCCCTCAAAATCTTTTGCGTGCCGACAGGCACGGGCTTTACTAGTGTATATATATATATATATATATATATATATATATATATATATATATATATATATATATATATATATATATATATATATATATATATATATATATATATATATAGGGGACGGGGAGCTTGGACCTCAGGTGCAGCGTGAACGCTGCACCGGAGCCCCTTGCGCGCGCCACGTGGCTCTCAAAATCGGCTGCCCAGTAGTTAAAACCACGGGACGAACCGCAGCCGTCCGATCGATTCGATCGGACGGAAATTCGGCCGCCCGCCAGTAAAAACGCGGCAGCCAGCGCTCACCGTCCGATCCGTGCAGTGCACCCCGCCCGCCGCCGTCTGATCCGTGCAGCGCACCCCCGCCCGGTGTATCAGTTGGCCCGGGTGATTCCCATCCAATCGATCAGGGGAATCGAACGGATGAAATCGAGTTTCACTGTTACTGTAGTCGCTACAGTAACAGCGAAAAACTTTTTTGTCCGTTCGATTCCCTCGATCGAACGGACGGGAATAACCCGGGCCAACTGAAACACCGGACGGCTGCTGGTGCACGGATCAGACGGCTGGCACTGCACGGATCGGACGGTGGGCGCTGGCTGCCGCATTTTTACAGGCGGGCGACCGGATTTTCGTCCGATCGAATCGATCGGACGGCTGCGGTTCGTCCCGCGGTTTTAACTGCTGGGCGGCCAATTTTGAGGGCCACGTGACGAGCGCAGGGGGCTCCGGTACAGTGTTCACGCTGCACCTGAGGTCCAGGCTCCCCGTCCCCATATATATATATATATATATATATATACATATATATATATATATATATATACATATATATATATATATACATATATATATATATATATATATATATATATATATATATATATATATAGAGAGAGAGAGAGAGAGTGAGAGAGAGAGAGAGGAATGTTACATTGAGCTATAAGTTACGGAAGGAGAAAATGAGCTACGATCATTTTGTCCGCCCTAGAAGTTTTGGAATTTTGTGAAAATTAGTGGATGTGTTGTCTAGGGTAACATGATCATCCTCACCAATTTTCAAGGAATTCCAAAAGTTCTAGGGTCATCAAACGGTAGAAGCTTTATCCACCGTCCGTAGTAACCGTTAATTTTGTTTCTACCATTTGATGACCGTAGAAGTTTTGGAATTTCTTAAAAATTGGTGAGGATGATTATGTTACCATAAACAACAAACCCACCAATTTTCACGAAATTCCAAAACTTATAGGGTGGTCAAAATGATCGTAGCTTATTTTCTTTTTTCGTAGCTCATAGCTCATTATAACATTCCTATATATATATATATATATATATATATATATATATATATATATATAGGGTCAGGATCGGATGACCCAGCAAATTTTGACCCAGCAAATAACCCAGCACCCATTAATATACTTAGAGGTTTTAGAATGGGCTGAGGTTTTGTAGGCATATTGTCTATGCTATGTTGATCATCCTCACAAAAAATCAACCCATTCTAAAACCTCTAGGTGCATCAAATGCGCTATTCAAATCAACGGTTAAAATTGATAGTCAAAAACCATTGATTTGAAAAATGCATTTGATGCACCTAGAGGTTTTTGAATAGGCTGATATTTTGTGAGGATGATCAACATACCATAGACAACATGTTTACAAAAAATCAGCCCATTCTAAAACTTTTAGGTTCATCAAAGGGTACTGGGTTATTGTTGGGTCAAAATTTGCTGGGCCAGCCGATCCCAACCCTATATATATATATATATATATATATATATATATATATATATATATATATATATATATATATATATATATATATATAGGCATGTTACGTTGCGCTGTGCGCTGCCCGGTGTGAAAATGCGCAGCCGAGCGAACCAGCCGTCCGATCACGTGAATGACCAGCCGGAGCCCCCTGCAAACCCTGGTGACCGTCTGACCCGTGGAATGGACAGCTGTGAACGCATTTGATGGCTTGTTCGATTCCCATCCATTGGATCGATGGGAATCGAATGGACAAAAAAAAATTGTTGTTACTGTAGCAGCTGCAGTAACAGCGAAAACCATTTTGGATCGTTCGATTCCAATCGGTCCAACGGATGGCACAATTGTTATGTTCATTCGATTACCATCCGTTGGATCGATGGGAATCGAACGGACCAAAATGGTTTTCGCTGTTACTGTAGCCGCTACAGTAACAGCAAAAACCATTTTGATCCGTTCGATTCTTATTGATCCAACGGATGGAAATCGAATGAACATAACAATTGTTCCATCTTTGGATCGTTTGGAATCGAACGGTCCACAATGGTTTTCGTTGTTACTGTAGCCGCTATAGTAACAACGAAATTTTTTTGGTCCGTTCGATTCCTATCGATCCAACGGATGAGAATCGAACGAACCTTCAAATACGTTTATGCCACGGGATCAGACAGTCGCCGGGGTTCGTAGGGGGCTCCGACTGTTCATTCACGCGATCGGACGGTGGGTTCGCTCGGCAACGCATTTTCTCGCCAAGCAGCGCACAACGCAACGTAACATGCATATATATATATATATATATATATATATATATATATATATATATATATATATATATATATATATATATATATATATATATATATATATATATATATATAGGGGCATGCTATAATGTGGCATGCGGTAAGTACGGCACCGCACTACAACTGTCTGATGCATCGCTGTGTGCATGCGATGCACACAGCGGGTGCATATATATATAAATATATATATATATATATATATATATATATATATATATATATATATATATATATATATATATATATATATATATATATATATATATATATATAGAGAGAGAGAGAGAGAGAGAGAGAGAGAGAGAGAAAGAGAGCGAGAGAGAGAGGGCTGTTATAGTGAGTTGTGGGCTGCCGGGGGGGAAAGTGAGCTGCGGGTATTTTGACCCCCCAAGAAGTTATGGAATTTGATGAAATTTGGTGAGGTTGTTTCCTAGGATAAGATGATCATCCTCATTAATTTTCATCAAATTCCAAAACTTCTAGGGGGTCAAATGGTCGAAGTAATTTCTGTCGTTTGCAGTCACCGTTAAAATTGCTTCGACCATTTGACCCCCCCCCTAGAAGGTTTGGAATTTGATGAAAATTGGTGAGGATGATCATATTATCCTAGGCAACAACCTCACCAAATTTTATCAAATTCCATAACTTCTTGGGTGGTCAAAATGCCCGCAGCTCACTTCCCCCCCCGGCAGCCCACAGCTCACTGTAACAGACCTCTATATAATAAGGGACAACGATTGTGGGGGGGGACAAATGAACCGAGACAAAGGAGCGGCTGAGATTTATAGAGAGGAGGGGATAAACAAGGAAACTACATCACAGTCATCCGTTTCCTAGCCCCAACCAAGAATCCCACTCACCATCTCTCTTAAATGCCACTCAGCCTCATAAATCCTCTCTTAAATTACCCCAACACATCCCCATTTCTCTTAAATCAACACTCATAATTTGATCCATCTGATCCGAACCAAGCCTGCTAGGATCATCTCTCTTTTTCTTCCTCTTTTCTCTCTCCTCCTTAAATAATATTATTATTCTCTCCCCTTTACTTCAGACGGAGGGAAAGATTTTCGTGAGAGAGACAATCAGACGGAGGGAAGAGAAGAGAGAGATAATCAGACGGAGGTAAAAGGTTTTGTAAAATGGCTGAGATGAGAGGAGAGAGAGCCGCCCGCGCCTCCTTAGAAATCATGACCTCCCTCTATAATCGTCAGCCTCCCATGGAAAATTGCACCTCCTCCCCTTCTTTGCTGCAAGAGAGAGCCCCCCCTCCCCTTCGTTGCTGTGAGAGAGAACCCCCTCACCCCCTTCTTTACGGGCTTGGGGCTTGATTGGCCGGCCCCGTCCCGGCCCTGCCCCGGCCCCGGCCCCAGCCCCACCTTGCCCCGGCCCCGATCTCCCCCCCTTTTTCGTCCTATGCAGAGATCACTGCCACCCTGCAGTCGGCCTGGCGGATCCGGCGCTGCTGTAGCCGTTTTCATCCCGAGGTCGCCGGAGCAGGGGCTTGCTGTCGTCGGAGTATCGCCGCCAGAGCAGGTGCTTGCCGTCTCTCTCTCTCTCTCTCTCTCTCTCTCTCTCTCTCTCTCTCTGCAATGCTCTTCCTTCGCCGGCGGGGTCTGGGTCTTCGCCGGTGACCAGTTCAACCCCACCGACCTCAACCCCGTCTGCCTCCATCTCTCTCCTCCCCGGCCCTGACCCCCCCCCTTTTCGTCCTGCATAGTGATCGCCGCCAGCCCGAAGTCAGCCCCGGCGGATCTGGCACTGCCATAGCCCCTTTCGTCCTGTGCAATGATTGCCGTCGCCGGAGTGTCGGAGTCGTCATCGGCGAGATCAGAGTCCTCAACGATCACTCTCTCCCTCTCTCTCTCAACTTTTGATTTTTTTTTTCTCTTGGTTCCAGGTGGTTAGGCTGCCGGAGCAGGGGCTTGCCGTCACCGGAGTGTGCTCTTCCTTCGCCAGCGGGTTCTGGGTTATCGCTAGTGACTAGCAACCCCGCCGACCTCAACCCCCTCTCTCTCTCTCTCTCTCTCTCTCTCTCTCTCTCTCTCTCTCTCTCTCTCTCTCTCTCTCCGTTGCCGAAGCTCGGCCCAGTCGGCCTCCCGACGTCGTTAGGCCGGCCGACCCCCTAGCCCTCCTCTGCCCCATGTCTCTTTTGGTGTGTGTGTGGCCATCGACCACAGTTACAGCATCCGATCACCATACCCGAGTCTGTTAGGTCACCCGATTTGGCCTTGGAGGTGGTTGTTGTTGAGATTAAGGAAGGCGAGGGAGGAGAGGAGAGGAGGGATATTTGGTTAGGGAGGGTGCCCCACAGAAGGTTGGTGCTGAGGGAGAGGGTGACCAAGTGGGTACACTTAGGGATGGCTATGGGCCAAGCTTGGGCCGGGCTCAACCAAGCCCGGGTCCAGGCCCGTATTTTTTTCTTCGGCCCAAGCCTGGCCCATTTCGGTATCGGGTTTTATAGATAAGACCATGCCCAAGCCCGTATCAAAGATTTGGGTCTGGGCCGGACCCGGGCCCAAAAGCCTTAAATGACCAACTTTTTTTCATGCACTTATTTGGCATTAATCTATGTTATTAGCATAATTTTTTTATTTTATAAAATTGTATGTTTTTATTTTATAATATGTGGTATAAGCTAGCAATGACCATAAGAAACTCTAAGATTTTTCATAACATATCGTTGTTATCTAGTCGAATAGAAAAAGTCCATACCTAGATATGTTGAGTAGACCCGATCTTAAATATGAAAGTGGGACAGGTTCGGGCCGGACCTATACAAGCCTAGGCCCGACCTATTTTAGTTTCGGGCCGAAACAAAAAGTCCAAGCCCTTATATAATGTTTGGGATATAGGCCCAAACCCCTTCGAAATGGATCGGGCACAATCGGGCCTGGGCTGGATCCAGGCTCATTGCCAACCCTAGGTACACTGTGTGCGGTGAAGGGGGTGGGGCTGGATGAGGAGGTTGGGGCCGAGTTGAGGTGTGAGAGATGTGGAGATCAAGGGAGGTGGGTGATGAGGAGTTGGAGTAGGTGATGCCAGTCCAGCTGCAGAGGTGGGTGGTGGGGGCCCAATTGGAGAGGGAGAAGGGGTCTTTGAAAGAGGACTTGAGGGCTAGGAGGAGATCTGCTTCTGAAGAGGTGGTGGTGGTCGTGGCTAAGGTGGTGAGGGGAAAGAGGAGGACAGCTAGACGTGGGGGTGGGGTGGTGCCCATGAATGGAAATTGGAGGATCATCTCTCTCTCAACCTTTTGGGTTGGTGCTAGATTTGGGCTTGAAGAACTTTATTGGATGACACCCAACTCACTGTATTCTGTAGTTTTATGTGCTACACTGATTTGGGTGTCAAGGTCGTATTGTAGGCCTAGGTGGGTGCATCACATGCAGAGGATAGACTGTAGAGATGATGTCTTTCTAGTTGCTAGCAGGATTGAATCATTTACTTTACTTTTATTGTGAGTATGAAAAATTATTAATTTTTGACAAATAAATAGGATAAATTACACTTTAACCCTCTAAAGTTTAGATAAAATATACTTAACCCTCCTATAGTTAAAAAAACTACATTTGTCCCCTTCAATTGAGTTTTAATTTGATAAAAATTAAAGCCCTAAATTATCATATGAGGGGTTTTGTGTAAAAAATACAATTGAAAAAATGGAAGGACAATTAGGTGGCACAAAAGAGTACAACTGAGAGGATCTTCAGCCCTTAATCAAAATTTTAAATTTGAGTATAAACTCAATTTGATCCCGAGTACTCAAGTCCTTACTCAAATTTGCTTAAAACCCAATCTGATACAAGCACTTCAGCCCTTTTACTCATATTTTTTACTCAAATTTGAGTAAAACTCAAAATTGGATGGCACATTTGTAAATAGAAAGGCATTGGAAATTGACCGTTAGAATTTGGTATGGTGTTTGAGTGTCCCTTGATTTAGTGAAAAAATTGAGTAAAACTCAGTTTGATATAAGTCTGAGTAATGGGCTGTAGCTATGTTTTAGACAATTTTACTTAGATTCAAATCTGTGTAATGATTTGAGTAAAGATTGGAGATGCCCTGACAACCTTTTTTTTTTTTTTGTACTCGAGTCCCGTCTCTACCCACCCCCTCTCCTTACCCACTTCTCTCTCTCTCTATCTCTCTCTTTATTTGCTCGCCCCCCTCTCTCTCTTTCCCTCTCTTATTTCTCCCTTGTCCTTTTTCCCTCCCCTCTCATCACCTTCTTCGACATCGGCTAACACCCGACACCACCCCGCACCTTCACCACCGACTCCACCCATCATCCCCTCCACCAACCACCATCACTTCACCTCCTCGAGCGCCATCTTCTTCCCCGGCTCAGGCCAAGTTCCGACCGACCATGCTTCCTCCTTTCCTCTTCTCCGGAGAACCCATGTACAACCCAACCCCCATTCCAGGTAGGGACTCCCTCTCTCTCTCTAATTGGCCTCAACTCCTTCCTTTCAATGGCACTCACCCCAAACCCTTCAATCACATTCAGCAGTGCAGAAAGGCATCGGCCCTTCGCCGCACCATCGCTCAGAAGGCACGACCCCTCGCCACATGACCTACACGTGTGTTCTCCGTCCAGCAAGTAGGGTCTCTCTCTCTCTCTCTCTCTCTCTCTCTCTCTCTCTCTCTCTCTCTCTCTCTCTCAGCGCCTGAGACAACACAGTCAGAGAAAAAAAATTTGATCCTCTGGTTTTTTTTTTGTAAGCAATAGGAGTGGGAAAAAAAAGATGATCCTCTATTTTTCATTAATTTTTTTTTCTTTTTTTGCAAACAACATGAACAACATATCCACCCAAGAGATAAAATGGTAACTAAGAGATCACCTGGCATCTTACATACTTGAAGTTTAACAACTAAGAAGCATTCACAGGTGCTCCATGCATAAGCCATCATTCCCCCAACATGTAATTCTCTCCAAAATGTATTCCATCTTAAAAAGTAATATTAATTTCTAGAATTTATTTTACCATTTAGGGAATCTCCTGACGTCCCTATGTCTACTCGATCTAGAAGACTAATCAAAATATATTTCTCTGCATTTTTGCAGTACTTCTTTATGTCTTTGGCCGTGTTGCGCCGAAGTCCTTCGCTGTGTGTCGCACCAAAGGCGCCCGTTGCTTGCCAATTGGCACGGGCATGTACTTGCCATTTTGTGATGACTGGGATAGAATGACAACTCGACAAGCTGACTAGGACAAATCCCATGTTCTTTGAGAAATAGTTCACCATCATAAATGGAAAGTGATGTATTTTTCCAATCCCATCATGTCATTGAATGTGGTTGCCCCCGCAAAAAATGACTATCACGGACGAAAGTGCATGCCGCCACTGAATCCAGCAACATTCGTTAGCCGCGACCATTTTCGACAGGGGTAGTCACTATAGAATATAGCCGCTTCACTAAAAATGGATATCTCGGACGAATGTGGGCACCGTCAACATATTTGGCCACCTCCTGCCGAATGTGTTTTGCTGCTTTCAAACTATTGGATCTCCCTAACAATATTCACCACTCTCAAAATGTTCTATTGCCACCCTTGAAATATTATCACCCTATCAAAATATTATCATTACTCAAGAATTATTATTGTCATCAATCAAAATATTGCCACCTCCAATGAAAATATTACCACCGCCCTCGAATTATTTTTACTATCTCAAAATCTTTTGCGTGCCCTCAGGTACAGGGTTTTTGCTATATATATATATATATATATATATATATATATATATATATATATATATATATATATATATATATATATATATATATATATATATATATATATATATATATATATATATATATATATATATATATATATATATATATATATATATATATATATATATATATATATATATATATATATATATATATATATATATATATATATATATATATATATATATATATAGGAATGATAGGCTGCGGCGTGCGGTGCCCGCCTATAGATGCGGTGGCAAACTCTGGCCGTCGGATCGCGCGGATCCGCTGCGGATCGCGCGCAAATCCCCCGCCCGCCCCTGCCCGTCTGATCAGCCGTCCTGACCGTCCGATCCCGTATAAATCCAGTTGTCCGGTGTGTTTCTATGATGATTTGATTCCCATCCGTTCGATCGAGGTGATCGAACGGACTAAAAGAATTTCGTTGTTACTGTAGCGGCTACAGTAACAGCGAAATTCAATTTAGTCCGTTGGATTCCCATCGATCCAACGGATGGGAATCAACTTGATTCCCATCCGTTGGATCGATGGGAATCCAACGGACTAAACTGAATTTCGCTGTTACTGTAGCCGCTACAGTAACAGCAAAATTCTTTTAGTCCGTTCGATCACCTCGATCGAACGGATGGGAATCAAATCATCATAGAAACACACCGGACAACTGGATTTATACGGGATCGGACGGTCAGGACGGCTGATCAGACGGGCGGGGGTTTGCGGGGGGTTTGCACGCGGTTTGCAGCCGATCCGCAGCGATCGAACGGCCAAAAACTACCACCGCATCTATAGCCCGGGCAGCGCACGCCGCAGCCTATCATTCCTCTCTCTCTCTCTCTCTTTCTCTATATATATATATATATATATATATATATATATATATATATAAGGGAGGCTGGGCCAGAGGTGTAGCATTGTTATCGTGCCTCAGGCATTGTTTATCTATCATAGAAGTTTTGAAATTTGATGAAATTTGGTGAGGGTGTTATCTAGGATAAGATGATCATCCTATCAAAAAATCACAAAATTCCAAAACTTCTATGGGGGTCAAATAGTCGAAGCAAAATCACCCATCCGCAGTCACTGTTATAATCTGCAGATTTTGCTTCGACCATTTGACCCCTATAGAAGTTTTGGAATTTGATGAAAATTGGTGAGGATGATCAACTTACCCTAGATAACACCCTCACTAAATTTCATCAAATTTCAAAACTTCTAGGGAGGTAAACAAGCAAGAGGTGCAACAATGATGCTACACCCCAGGTGCCTACAACCCGCCGTCCCCATTCCTCGGTAAGAGACCCTTCCTCCCCGCCTCCCTCGATGTCCGCAGCCCCCACCTCCCTCGGTGGCCATCTGATCCATCCGATCTGATGCCCATCCGATCGAGCCGCCACCATCCCTCGGTAAAATCTCCGAGCCCCCTCGATAATCAAATAGCCACCTCCCTCGGTGCCCGCAGCCCCCGCCTCCCTTGGCGCACGTGCCTCGGTACTGATCGATGTCGTGCTCTCTTCATTGCATGAGACCTTGCCTGCCCTTTTTGCCATACTTTGCAAGAAACCCCCATCTGCAAGAGAGAGAATTGTGCTCCATAGCTCTTTTTGTTCTGAATCAAATGACATAGAATTCCAACAAAGCTTTATGAATCACTGGTCGAGTGTCGACGTCCTCAAAATTTTCAGGGAGACTGTCAAAATTTTTCGGATGCCCCCAATACTTGAGTTTTTTTTAATTATACTTAACAATTCCAAGTTTTATTTTTGATCCAGCCATCCAAGAGAGACAAAGAGAGGGAAAGGGAATCAAGAGGATCAAAGAAAGAAGATCAAAGGAAGAAGAGGACATGTAGTCCATTCTCCGCCTCCAGCAAACTCCATCCTCTTTCACCCTCTAAATATTATCATCTCCATCGAAATATTTTTCACACTCAAAATATTGTTGCCAACCTCGAAATATTGTCACATTCATCAAATTATTGTTGCCACCCTCGAATTATTGTCACCTCCCTCAAAATATTATTGATGCCCTCAAAATATTTTTCATCTTTCTCGAAATCTTTTCAGTGCCCTTGGGCACAGCGTTTTCACTAGTATATATATATATATATATATATATATATATATATATATATATATATATATATATATATATATATATATATATATATATATATATATATATATATATATATTAAGGCATGTTACAGTGAGCTGTGGGCTGCCCGGGGGGAAAGTGAGCTTCGGGTATTTTGACCCCCCAATAAGTTATAGAATTTGATGAAATTTGGTGAGGTTGTTGCCTAGGATAAGATGATCATCCTCACCAATTTTCATCAAATTCCAAAACTTCTAGGGGGGTCAAATGGTCGAAACAATTTTAAAGGTGACTATAGCTGGCAGAAATTGCTTCGACCATTTGACCCCCCTAGAAGTTTTGGAATATGATGAAAATTTGTGAGGATGATCATCTTAACCTGGGAAACAACCTCACCAAATTTTATCAAATTCCATAACTTATTGGGGGGTCAAAATACCCGCAGCTCACTTTCCCCCCCGACATCCCACAGCTCATTGTAACAATCCTATCTCTCTCTCTATCTCTCTCTCTCTCTCTCTCTCTCTCTCTATATATATATATATATATATATATATATATATATATATATATATATATATATATATATATATATATATATATATACAGAGAGAGAGAGAAATGCTATAATGCGGTAAGTGCGACATCGCGCCGCTGCCATTCGATGCACCGTTGCGTGCATCAGACGGCTGCGGTGCGGTACCACACTTACCGCATGCCGCATCATAGCATGCCCCATATATATATATATATATATATATATATATATATATATATATATATATATATATATATATATATATATATATATATATATATATATATATATATATATATATATATATATATATATATATATATATATATATATATATATATATATATATATATATATATATATATAGGGGGCGGGGAGCCTGCACCTGGGGTACAGCAACAATGCTGCACCTCAACCTTGTTTTACCTACCTAGAAGTTTTGGAATTGGATGAAATTTGGTGAGGGTTTTTTCTAGGGTAAGATGATCATCCTCACAAATTTTCATCAAATTCCAAAACTTCTAGGGGGGTCAAATGGTCGAAGCAAAATCTGCAGATTTTAACGGTGACCGTGGATGGCTGATTTTGCTTCGACCATTTGACCCCCCTAGAAGTTTTGGAATTTGATGAAAATTTGTGAGGATGATCACCTTACCCTAGACAACACCCTCACCAAATTTCATCCAATTCCAAAACTTCTAGGTAGGTAAAATAGAGAGAGAGAGAGAGAGAGAGAGAGAGAGAGAGAGAGAGAGAGAGAGAGAAAGGGGGCTGTTACAGTGAGCTGTGGGTTGCCGGGGGGGAAAGTGAGCTGCGGGTATTTTGACCCCCCAAGAAGTTATGGAATTTGATGATTGCTTCGACCATTTGACCCCCCTAGAAGTTTTGGAATTTGATAAAAGTGGTTCGGATGATCATCTTATCCTAGGCAACAACCTCACCAAATTTCATCAAATTCCATAACTTCTTGGGGGGTCAAAATACCCGCAGCTTACTTTCCCCCCCGGCAACCCACAGCTCACTGTAACAGCCCTCTCTCTCTCTTTCTATATATATATATATATATATATAGGCATGGATACTCTTACTTATGGAATGGTTACTTATGCAATTACACACCGTATTTTATCCCCTCTAGAGGTTTTAGAATTTGATAAAACTTGGGTGGATGCTATCTATGGCAAGTTGATCATCCTAACCAAAACTCATCAAATTCTATGACCTATAGGGGCATGAAATGTTAGAAGCTTTATTGACTGTTCATTTAACTGTTAATTTGAATAGCATCTTTGATGCCTTTAGAGGTTATAGAATTTGATGATTTTTGATGAGGATTATCAACTTGATATAAATATCATCCCCACCAAGTTTCATCAAATTCTAAAACCTCTAAATTAGGTAAAAGACGGTGTGTAATTGCATAAGTAAGATTCCAAAAGTAATAGTATCCCTCCCCAATATATAGGGAGAGGGATACTCTTTTCATGGAATTTTACTCATAGAGTTACCTATGATCCAGGCCCTCCATTAGAATCCGATATACGGTTGGGATTAGATGGGGAGGTAACAATGATCGTGGCTGGTTATATAAAAAAACCTGCATGATAGCTGTCCCTGTCCCCATCTTAATTTTCTTGCGATCTCCTCTCTAATCCCGAGCAGTCCTCAATGCCCCTTCCTTCTCCCTCCATCTCCTTCTTCTTCCCCTCCGATTAGCAAGCTCAGCCCCTCTGCATCTTCTTTCTTACCTTATTGATTCGATCATGCAGCCCTCGCACCCCTTTCATGCAGCGATCGTGAACCTCACGGCTCCCTCGTGCCCCTTCTGTGTAGCGTTCTCCCCCGCAGTCCTGATCGACGTCCCGAGTTGCAGCTTCCGATCGCTGCACCACTGGAACACAACACCCCCCACAACAAAAAAGATGTTTTTTGCCGACGGTATATTCTATTACCGTCAGTAATAATATAATTTATACCGATGGTAATAATAAATTCCGTCGAAATAATAACTTTAAATTTTTAATTAGTTTTCTCATTTTAATTTTCGACAGTGAAATATTTTCCGTTGGCATAATAGTACGTTTTACTGACGGAATATATTAGTTCCGTCGGTGTATATATATATATATATATATATATATATATATATATATATATATATATATATATATATATATATATATATATATATATTACCGATGGTCATAAATATAGTTGTCGGTATTATAAATTATTATATATAATAATATTTTATATTATTTGTGCCGATGGATATTATATATCCGTCAGTATTTAATAACGTTTTACCGACAGACATTTAGTATCCGTCGGTACAAATCCTATTACAAAAACCCGAAAACCGATCCCCCTTTTCTCTGTGCTCTCTCGAATTTGAGCTTGGCTTCCTCTCCCTTGCCCTCCCTCGTGCCTCCGACCAACACACCTCCGGCCTCCCCTCCCGCGCACCTCCGGCCTCTGCTCCTCCTCCGGTGAGTCCTCCTCCTCCTCCGGTGAGGTTCCCTCCTCCTTCTTTCTTCCCCATCGCAGCTAGGTATTCATCCCTCTCTTTTCTCCAGCTCCTCTTCATTCCTTTCACATGCCATATTAGAGAATCCAAATGAGTTTTTTTTTTGCCCTCATTTGTTGTTTGGTTTCTAATTTACATGCCATAACATGGAGATTTCTACATAGTCTCTGATAATTCATCAACTAGAGTTGTAGTTCTTATAACTTTGATATTTACATGACAAATGCTTCACATAAAAATGCCGTATTATGCGCATGATCTTATTTTGAGGTATCTATTTCTTCATTTTGGGTATTGTAGTTTTTAGGCTGATTCCGGATATTCCTCTTTACAGCAATGTTTGATGTTAAAATTAGCATAAGCTTGTTCACATGTAATGGGACATCGAGCAGCGCCCATGGCGCGTGTACCAGCACAGGAGGCATCACCTGAGCCCATGGCTTTGATCGGGTATTCCGAACCGACATTGTTGTTTTCTTCTGCATTGTGTTGTTTAGTCCCACCTCGATTTTCAGGGGCTTTTGTTTGCTATGGCAAGCCTTTATATAGGCTTTCCCTTTGTCATTTGATGGTATGCTATGAATAATAAATTTATGTTTTCCTCTACATGTGTGTTAAGAGAAACCAGGGTGAGGTGTGTGAAACCCAAACCCTAGGCGTGTGAAACCCTAGGTTCAGGATAGTGTGTGAAACCCTAGTTGCCTTTTTTTTTTCTTTCCCCCAGCCCACACCGCCGCCCCCTCACCCCTCTCTCTCTCCTCCAACGAACCCTCTCTCTCTCCCTCTCGCGATTCCCCTACCCCCCAGGCCCGATTCCAAGCCCCATCCCCCCTCTCTTCTCCTAGAGCCCAGTCCCGGTCCCCGCCCCCTCTCCCTGCACTGCAGCCCCAGCCCCGCCCCCTCTCCCTACGCTGCAGCCCTGAACCAACCCGAAACCCCCCCTCATCCGGAGCCCCTCCCCCTCCCCCCTTCCTCTCCTCTCCTCCCCTCTTCACGGCATCCCGACCCCAGCCCATCCCCTCCCGACCTCCCCTCCCCGCGGGTCATACTCTGACCCAACACCCTTCCTCACGACCCGAGCCCGACCGCTCCGCCTCTCTCTCCCTCCCGCAACTTCCCTTTCCACCTCCCATTTCCCTTCTTCCCACGGCCCACGCACAATCCTACCGCCCTCTTCCTCGTAGCCCCGCAACCAAACCCCCCACTCCTCCTCTCCCTCGGTATGGCCAACCCAGACACCGATCATGGATTGATCGAAGACGAGGATGGGTTTCTAGATATCCGCTCCCCATTACTCAACTTCCAGTTCGACGCCGGCGAGAGTGTAAAGGAATACATGGAGCTCATCACCTACCTTGTGTCCAAGGACGCGGAAGCCCGATTGGGAATCACTGAGGAACATTAACGGTGGTACCTCAGCGCACCCATGTACCCCAACGTTATGGTTCAGCGGGCCCTCGCTCAGGCCCCGCCCCAACCCGAGAATCCAGCACCGGCACTGACCCCACCACCAATCGAGTTCCCCGAGGAGTCCTGTGACCCTCAGTAGGTATGTCTCTTCTCCAGTAAGGTATCATCGGGTAACACCTTCAATTAGGTCTCCTACATTTTATTTATGCCCTCTGTTGTCCACCCTCGTGAGTTGTGTGTTTTCACCTGCCCCATGAGTTATTAGTCTAGATATTGCATGTGGAACCATTACCATATAATTTAAGTATTGCTATTAATTTCTTGGGAATTGAAGTGGTCAATTTCGTGCTAATAGTTATGTTAAAACCATCATTCCACGTTAATGGGTTGAATTAATTATTTGGCCTGGATCTCATAACTAAGTAGTAAAGCCTTGCTCGCTCAATCTGCTACCGATAGTATCATCGTATGAGTTGTTTTGCATCAGTTTTGGTATCAGAGCATAGTTGTAAGTAGGCATGGTACATGCAATATTTGAATTCGCAATCAGCACTCATTAAGCAACATTTTTAGTTGTGCATGCCAATCCGTACAGGTAGGCCATACTTGTTAGGAGAGTCTAGTGAGTCAGACAGTTGCAACATGGATCCCGACACCTTGGCTATGACGCTCACTATAACGCCCCGGTATTTTACGGATTTAAATCAACCCATATAACACTGGGGTGTTAGAAGAAAACTTGATATATATTAAATCCCATTGAAATATGGAATTAATTGAGCCTCTTATTCAATACCATATATTATAATATAAGGGTTTGATACATCGCTTGAAATATAAAAGCCTAAGACTTAATTGCAACATCAACTCTTCACATTTTCGCTCCCGCATCCTCATAGTATGGTGTGTAGAGCGGATCTTTAACTCCCTTCGGTTCATTGTCCGTTCGTTCTTCCTCTTCTACTTGCCCTGTAGGATCAGTCTCTGTAGGGTTCATAACACCTAAAAGGGGGTGAGTCTAATCCACTGACTCACTTATTAAACCTAGTTTATTCATGCTAAGATAAATGTACTGAAAAAGCAGTGAACATGACTATGAATAGTAATTAAAAAGATATTGATCATCTGATTCCCTTTTTGACCTCAGCTAGGGTAGAAATCTCAAGCCTTACCCGGGTACTTTTTGTCTCAACAAGGCTAGCCCCACACCTAGGTTCTTTTAGTCACAAGACTAGGCTAGCCCCACACCTAGGTTACTTTTTGGCCTCAGCCAGGGCTAGACCCACACCCAGGTTACTTTTTGGCCTCAGTCTGGGCTAGACCCACACCCAGGTTACATTTTGGCCTCAGCCAGGGCTAGACCCACACCCAAATAAGTGATCACATGTCTAAAAAATTTACAAGTTCATAGCAATCTACCATTATTTCAATATCATACACTTAGCAAGAATTAACTCAGTTTAGTCCCCTACCTGAAGCGTCGTAGAATCTTTCTTCTGATGAGGATGTCTTAGTAAGCTCACAATCTGAAATATATTACTATATTTTGTTATTTTTTACGATAATTTTTCCAAGGATTCACCGAAAATGAATTCCGATGTGGAGTCCTTATATTTGTTTACTTAAACTAATTTATTTAATGGATTTTATCCTTTAGGGGTATTTTGATCATTTCTAAAATACTTTGAATTTATACCCAGTTTGTAGAGCTTTTCATTTTGAAACCGTGGCCATAGACAGAACTCAATTTAGAGTTCGTTTGCTCCCGGTATGGCCAAAACAGCCGGTATTGACGGAATTTAAATGGGTGGTCTGCCTTTAGTAAAAAGATCGGGTTGCTCTCAGCAATAGCGGTGCAGTTTAACGAAGACAAAGTCGTTTTATCACAGTTTGTTATTGGGCTTATTGGGCTTCAACCCATGATGTTTAATAGGCTGATGGGCTTCGGCCCAGAGGCTTAATAGGTTAATGGGCTTAGGCCCAGAGGCTGGATGTTTAATGCGCTTCGGCCCAAAGGCTTAAGGGTTTTATTGGGCTTCGGCCCAGAAATTAAAAATTTAATTTATTGGCCTACCGGTATACACGTGGCCGGTTGTGGGCGACGACCGGCGGTGGTAGGTGGCAACCGATAGCAGGTACGGCGGCGATGACCAACGGCGGGTACGGTGGCTGCCGGCGGCGGGTACGACGGCGACGACTGTCCTGCGGCGACGGACGGTGGTCCAGTAGGCGGCGGTCCAACAGGCGGCGGGTGACGGTTCGACCGGCGACGGGTGGCGGTAGTGGTTGTGGCTAAGGAGGGGGTTGGGCACGGGTTTCGAGATGAGGGGGAGACTTGAGTGCAGAACCCTGGGGACTAAGGGGGTTTTTATAGGCCTTTTTCAGGAATATCAAAGGTCTAAGGTCTTAACTGCAAAACGATCATTTATTATATTCATTTATTCAGCTGAGCGACTGTTTTCGTCCGATCAGAAACCAACGGTCTACGGTTTCGCTGACTTTTGATCTCCCTCCCCTCATTATATATTTTTATTTTTCTTAAACTTAGATAGAAAAATGTTAAGGGTTTTCTGGTTAAAGGGGGAAAAGATAAGTGTTGTTGATAGGTCCCTAGTTCAAAACCTTGCTTTGGCCATTTTTTCTTTAAATTTTTTAAATGTTCTAAACGTGCTCAAAACGTAAAAGTTTGTATAGGTTTTTTGATCGTTTCGACGAGACGGACGCAATGGTACAGTCCGATTTTTATTTTAAATTTTGTATCAAAAATTCTTATTATATAGTTTTAAATTATTAACTTATTTTGGGGATGTTACACTCACCGAGTTAGCTCAAGGGATTGCCACCATGAACCAAAACGTTGCTGCCTACCAGCGTGACACCAATGCCCATTTTGACCGTCTGGACCAAGCTCCACTACCCCTGGACCCTCAAGATTTTTGGCCACCCTGGCAAAATAATCAAGATCCGGATTAACAATATCTTCAGAGCATCTACTAGAAGTGCCCTCTTTCAATGGCAGGCACGATCCCCAATTTTTCTTGGACTGGCTCTAATCCATGGACCAATATTTTGCCTGGTACACCTTAACCGAACCAAGGAAAGTCCGATTCGCCACAATAAAGCTTAGTGGACCTGCCAATCAATACTGGACCAACGTAGAGGTCTTGAGAGTTGCCCAAACCCAAGACCCCATCGATAATTGCATCGCAATGAAGAATGAACTATAGGGCAAATACATACCTCCGTTATATCAGGCCTGCCTATTGGATCAATGGCACCAATTCACCCAGAGCAACAAATCAGCCAAGGACTATATCGTCAAATTTGATGAGTTCTTGACTCGCTACAATGTCCTCGGAACTGAAACCCCTATCCAGGTCCTATCCCGTTTTTTAATCGGGTTTGAAAGAAGACCTGAGGAATGAACTCCATACCCGTGATGTCACCAAGCTAGAAAGAGCTTACGCCCTAGTCCAAGACCTTGATAGCCTCCGATCGAGCCACCCTCACCAGAATGATTTCCAGAGTCATGCTGCTCATCCCCCTCTCGAGCAATTATCCGAGTCGGTCTTATCCCACCCAATCCCAACCAAGGACAGATGCCATGAGTCGGAGCAATGAAAGGGACACTCGTGGCAAGGGCCCTGAGAGAGACTTCTCCAAAGTCAGTTCCCTCATCAAATGCTACAAGTGCCAAGGTTATGGACATGTGGTTGCAAATTGCCCTAGCTCCGTCAAGATCAATATCATTGATGGCACACCTGTTAAAGTATTGGAATCAGACATGGATGTTTTTGTGTACCAAGCTGACGATGATGAAGGAGACTTCGATGATGAGGAAGGTGACCTCACGCTAGGTTGCCTTAGATACGCAGCACCCACCAAGTTGGCCATTGTGAGGTCCACACTATCCCAGCCCAAAGAACAAGATGACTGGAGGCATACCAACATCATTCATACCTTCACCAGAATTGGAGACAAGAACTGTAAAGTGATCATCGATAGCGAAAGTTGCGTTAATACAGTATCTTCTACCGTGATCTCCAAGACTGGGTTGAAGGCAGTTCCCCATCCTCGACCATACCAAGTCTTCTGGATCAACTCTACAGCAATGAAGGTCAAGCAAAGATA
Organism: Chamaelirium japonicum; assembly: GCA_947650365.1. Lineage (NCBI taxonomy): Eukaryota > Viridiplantae > Streptophyta > Magnoliopsida > Liliales > Melanthiaceae > Chamaelirium > Chamaelirium japonicum. Next base: position 163,041 of record CANTAL010000317.1, read on the forward strand.
TTTGGTCCCCATAAACTTCAATGCCTACCAGGAGAAGATCTGGTGTAACGTCTTGACTATGGATATAGGTCAAGTCATACTGGGACGACCTTGGCTGTTTGATAATGACGTCCTCATCTATAGCCAATCTAACATATGTTTATTTGAGCATGAGGGTAAGAAAATCAAATTGATGCCTTCTCAGCCCAAGAGTGGTCTGCTCGCACAAAAGTCCACCCCCGCACCAAGAAGACTAGCAACGTCAGTTACATTAGTGCCAAGGAGTTTGGCCTCGAGATAGAGAAAGGACCTCCAATTATGATCCTTATGGCCCGGGAAACTCCTAAAGAGTCCACCTCAATAATTCCCTCTGAGATTGCTCCTGTGCTAAAAGAATTCCCTGATGTCTTCCCCATAGGACCTCCCCGACTGACCAATTGCCTCCAATGCGTGACATACAACACACAATTGATTTGGTCCCAGGGAAAAGCCTCCCCAACTTGCCCCATTATAGGATGAAACCTACGGAGCATGCAGAGCTGAAGCGGCAGGTTGATAAACCACTGAGAAAGGGTTTTATTAAAAAGAGCATAAGCCCTTGCGTGGTCCCCGTGTTTCTTACGCCCAAGAAGGATGGAACCTAGTATATGTGCGTGGATAACCGTGCCATCAACAAGATAATGGTCAAATACCATTTCCCCATCCCTCATCTGGATGATCTGTTGGACATGATATCTGGAGCCACTATTTTCTCCAAGGTCGACCTAAAGAGTGGCTACCACCAGATTTGCATCCGCCCTGGAGATAAGTGGAAGACTGCATTTAAGACCAATGATAGATTGTATTAGTGGATGGTCATGTCGTTTGGACTGACCAATGCGCCGAGCACTTTTATGAGAGTTATGACACAAGTACTCCACCCTTTCATGGGAAAATTTCTCGTGGTGTACTTTGATAACATACTCATCTATAGCCAGTCCAGGGCACATCATATAGACCATTTTCGGCAAGTCTACGCCGTACTAAGGAAAGAAGAGTTGTATGCTAATCCAAAAAAGTGTACTTTCTTTGCTACCGAAGTTCATTTCCTAGGGTTTGTCGTCTTTGTCCAGATCCTGTGAAGGTCCGTGCTATCGAGGAATGGCCTGAACCCAAAAGCATCTATGATGTTAAGAGTTTTCATGGACTGGCCACCTTTTACAGAAGATTCATCAAAGGGTTCAGCACTATTATGGCCCCAGTCATAGACTACCTCAAAAAGAGCGAGTTCGAATGGACAACTGCCACCTCCAAGGCCTTTGGGGAGATCAAGAGAAGAATAGTTGAGGCTTCTATCATGCGCCTCCCTGACTTCTCTAAAGTTTTTGAAGTGGCCTGTGATGCATCCGGGCTTGGTATAGGTGGCGTCCTCTCCCAAGAAGGACATCCCGTCACTTACTTCAGCGAGAAGTTAAATGATACTCACCAGCGGTACTCTACCTATGACAAAGAATTCTATGTGGTATTCCAATCTCTTCGTCATTGGCAGCATTACCTGCTCCCTTAAGAATTTGTCTACTCTGATCATGAGGCATTGCGGTACATTTACTCCCAGAAGAAGTTGAACGTGCGACACGGTTATTGGGTTGAGTTCCTCCAAGATTATACTTTCACCTTGCGCCATAAGACGGAAGTCGAAAACAAGGCCGTCGACGCTCTCAGTCGTCGGATGTTTGTCCTATCCAAATTAACCACTATGGTTGAGGGTTTTGAAAAACTGAAGGATGAGCATGGGTCCTACCCTGACTTTCGAAAGATACATGCCTTGTTATTCGATGGGTCCATTCGAGAAGTTGATGGGTACCTCGTGCAAGATGGCTACATCTTTTGCGATCGTTGATTGTGTATTCCCCGAATTTTCCTTTGTGAATTTTTTGTTTGGTAACTACATGTTGGTGGCCTTGCCGGTCACTTCGACAGCAAAAAGACCATTGAGGCCGTTGAATATCGATTTTTCTGGCCGAGTCTGAAGCGAGATGTCGCTAAACATGTGAGTTGGTGTCACACCTGCCAGTTGGCGTGGCAACAAAAGTAAAATACCGGCATGTCTACCCCACTTCCAGTTCCAAACTGCCCCTGGTAAGATATCAGTATGGACTTCGTGCTTGATCTCCCAAAGACCCTCTAAAAGTACGATTCAGTTCTAGTGGTGGTAGACCGTTTCTCCAAAATGGTCCATTTCCTACCATGCTCCAAAACGTCTGATGCATCTTGAGTTGCCAAGATATTCTTTGATAGCATTGTAAGGCTACATGGGTTACCTAAGACTATTGTGTCCGATAGGGATGTCAAGTTCTCTAGTTTCTTCTAGAAAACCCTTTGGCACAAATTGGGCACCAAGCTTTAATTCTCAACCATGTTCCACCCACAGACTGATGGTCAAACTGAAGTTGTCAATCGGAGTCTGGGAATTCTTCTATGAACCTTGGTAGGTGAACATGTCGGGAGTTGGGATCTCAAACTGTCCATTACCGAGTTTGCATATAATTCATTTATTAATAGAACTACCGGCATGAGTCCATATGAAATTGTCAATGGAGTTGGGATCTCATTCCTATGGCTGATTACCATAGAGTCTCCGAGTCTGCATCTGCATTTGCATCACATATGCATGAGTTACATAAAGAAATCAGTGGCATGATTGAGCAGAGCAATGCTGACTATAAATTATGAACTAACGCCCGAAAACGAATTCAAACTTTTAACGTCGGAGACTATGTGATGGTCCGGATCCGTCCAGAACGGTTTCCCCCGGGAGCTGTTAAGAAACTACACGCACGCAGTGCCAGCCCCTTTCGGGTCCTAAGGAAGATAAATGACAATGCATATATTATCGAATTACCTAAGGGTTTTGGCATTTATCCTAATTTCAATATTGAAGATCTAGTGGCTTACAAGGACCAAAATTTCAACCCTAGTAATCCCTTGATAGATGAACCAACCTTGGACCCTGGCTCTGAGAGCCCCTCCCAACCTCTACTTCCCCAAAATATCCTAAATCATACAGCAGAAGGCATTGATAAAATTCTGGATGATAAAATTATCTCTAGTAGAAACGGTGCAACCCGGCGGTAATTGATTCGCTGGAAAGGGAGACCCCCTTCTGAGGATACATGGGTGGAGCGAGAGGAACTGCAACGTCTTGAACCGGACCTGCTAGAACTGTATGAGAGCCGCACTGAGCCTTACTCGACGGGGTCAAGTTCTCTCCCACCCCGGGAGAATAATAGGGACATCGATCAGCGCCCATGGCGTGTGTACCAGCGCAGAAAGTGCAACCTGAGCCTATGGATTTGATCGGGCATTCAGAACCAACATTGTTGTTTTCTTCTGCATTGTGTTGTTTAGTCCCAACTCGATTTTCAGGGACTTTTGTTTGCTGTTGCAAGCCTTTATATAGGCTTGCCCTTTGTCATTTGATGGTATGCTATGAATAATAAATTTATGTTTTCCTTTACATGTGTGTTGAGAGAAACCAGGGTGAGGTGTGTCAAACCCAAATCCTAAGCGTGTGAAACCCTAGGTTCAGGCTAGTCTGTGAAACTCTAGTTGCCTTTTTTTTTTCTTTTCTTTTCCCCAGCCCACACCGCCACCCCCTCACCCCTCTCTCTCTCTCTCTCTCTCTCTCTCTCGTGATCCTCTCTCTCTCCCTCTCGCGATTCCTTTACCCCCTAAGCCCGATCGAATCCCCTTCCCCCTACACCCGAGCCCCATCCCCCCTCTCCTCTCCCCGAGCCCAATCCCGGCCCCCGCCCCCTCTCCCTGTGCTGCAGTCCTAGCCCTACCCGCTCTCCGTGTGCTGCAACCCCGATTTGACCCAAAACCCCCCTCATCCTGAGCCCCTCCCCCTCCCCCCCTTCCTCTCCTCTCCTCCCCTCATCCCGGTAGCCCGACCCCAGTCCCATCCCTCCCGACCTCCCCTCCCCGCGGCTTACACCCCGACCCACCAAGGACGCGAAAGCCCGATTGGGAATCACTGAGGTTCATTAACAATGGCACCCTGGCGCACCCGTGCACCCCAACGTTGTGGTTCTAAGGGCCCTCGCTCAGGCCCCGCCCCAACCCGAGAATCCCGCACCGGCACCGACCCCACCACCATCCGAGGTCCCTGAGGCATCCCGTGACCCACAGTAGGTATGTCTCTTCTCCAGTAAGGTATCATCAGGTAACACCTTCAATTAAGTCTCCCGCGTTTTATTTGTGCCCACTGCTGTTCATCTCGTGAGTTGTGTGTTTCCACCTGCCCCGTGAGTTATGTGGGTGCAAATTTTGGCAGAAGTTTACCAACTACCACGGTACCCACCAGCCCTGCCTGGTGGGCCCACGAAGACTACCACGGGACCCACAGGCCCTGCCTGGTGGGCCCACGAAGACTACCACGGGACCCACCGGCCCTGCCTGGTGGGCCCACAAAGACTACCACGGAACTCACCGATCCTGCCGGGTGGGCCCACGAGGACCACCGCGAGATCCACCGGCCCTGCCCAGCAGGCCCACGAGCCTGTAGAATCCCCCAGAAGACGGCAGCGGAGCCCACCAGCTTTACCTGGAGGATCCCCAGATACGACAACAGAAACCGCCATTTACCCCGAAATTCCTCCCAGAGAAGCCTATAAATAGCAGAGCCTTCGAATGTAAAAGGATCGAACTCTCAGTTCTAAAACCAGAGCTCTGAGATTTCCAACTTCCCATCTACCATCTCTCTTTGATCTTCTTCTCTCCTTCGAAGAGATCAGAGTGTTTCTAGTGATACTCGGCCTGTCGAGATCACTTCGACATAAGTGTTAGTGAATTCGGGTTGCTCCCTATAGCACGGAGACGTAGGCTTCGGCTGAACTCCGAGATCACCTCTCGTGTCTACTTTCTGATTGCATATCTCTTTCTATTGACATATCAAAAGGCTTCAACTTCAATCAACAGATCGACCAATGATCTCCGACGTCAACTTCTACTTCAATTGACTGGTGCTGCGAGAGTCTTCGGGTCGGCACGAAGATTTTCCCCCACAAGTTATTAGTCTTGATATTGCATGTGGGATCATTGCCATATAATTTAAGTATTGCTATTAATTTTTTGGGAATTGAAGAGGTCAATCTCATGCTAATAGTTCTATTAAAACCATCATTCCCTGTTAATGGGTTGAATTAATTGTTTGGCCTGGATCTCATAACAAAGTAGTAAAGCCTTGTTCGCTCAATCTGCTGCCAATAGTATCATCGCATGTGTTGTTTTGCATCAACATGTCTAAAAAAATCTAGAACACCCAACATTATCATAATAGGAAGACGTTCCCAATCCATCAAGACTCTGCAAATCTAAAAAAATCTGGAAAACCCAACATAATCATAATAGAAAGACGTTCCCAATCCATCAAGACTCGGCAAATCATAATAGGAAGACGTTCCCACCGGGTGAGAGCTGTGTTTGCTTCCACGCTGGTTCACCTCCTCTGGTAATCCTTGTGACCCAGGACACCCTCCTCCTCTACCAAAGTATCCCAAAATAGGATATCCTCCGCAAGTTCCTCTTTCCTCCTTCACACACTATAGAACTTGTGAGTGCACCAGTGTTTGAATGGATAAGATCTCTCACCACAAACCTCTTGGACGGGTCCGCCAAACCCCAACATTGATAGAAAGAGTAATCATGAAGGAGGCAGAGAACCCTAGGATGTAATCTCCCTAATATGTGGAGAAGATCATTGATCAAAAGACACACACATAGGAGGGAAAGACGACATTGGACATCCCATACCCACCCCCTATCAGGGACTCTAAAGGCCAAAGAAGACTCCAGCCTAACAAAATGTTGAACATCCGACTCACCCAGAATAACCCCACAATCTCGACCAAAGGTCAGAAGAGCGTCGACCTGCAAGAAACTAACATGCAAGGAAGCAATGTTGTTAAAGGTCGGAGTAGGCATACCTGAGTGCGGTTCCAGAACTTGTGTCCTAGCCCTGTTGGTAGCTCGGGTCTTCACCGACGTATCGCCCTTCAACAACAGTATGTCTCAAGCTTCGCCTGATGGAGCTGGTCTTCTGGCGCGATCCCTTCTCCTCATTCAGCGTCGTCCTTAGCCAGGCAGTCGGCGACACCACTCTCTCCTCAGCCGCCGCCTTCTCCTTTTGCGGTCCCTTTGCCATGGATCCAAAGCTATCGGCGTAACCATCAGGGGGGAAGAGACTGGGATCAAGGCCATCTCCTCGAGTCTCTTCTCGCCCTCGGCTATTATATCATTTTCTTTGACCAGCACTTCCTATATCATGCACTGCCTATCACCCCCAGTATCCTCATTTCACCTATCTCTTTTACCGCACAGGTCCGGGGTAAAAACCCCGCCCCAAGGCTTAGAAGAGAGGGCTGGCAATTTCGGACCCGACACGGCAGACCCGACACAAAGTTAGCGGGTCTGGGTCAGGGCTAAACGGGTTCGGGTTGTGAATGGGTTCGGGTTCGGGTCCGGGTTTAGAATCTGGACACGGTAGACCCGGGAAGACCCGTTTAAAATTCAACTGGTCGTGTCGGGTCGGGTCGGATCGGGTCTACCCGCAATCCGATACTAATATATAGTATCATTGGGTCTATCGGGTTAGGTCTGGTCGAGTCGGATTTGGTCGGATTGGGTCAACTGAATAAACCCGTGTGGTTAATGGGACTTATCGGGTCTACCCGTTTATAAACGGGTCGGGTACGGGTTTAGGATCTAGACACGATTAGTTAAACGGGTTGGGACTGGGTCTAGGGGTTTTGGACACAACCCGAAACTAGACCCGACACGAACCCGACCCGACACGACCCATTGCCACCCCTAGGCAGGTGGGGTTCGACCCTAAACTTGACCCAAGCTCGAGGTCAGCATCCGAGTTGGTTCCCAAGGCCCAGCCCTAGCCTAGGGGTGGCAATGGGTCGGGTCGTGTCGGGTTCGTGTCGTGTCTAGTCGGGTTCATGTCCAAAACCCCCAGACCCGGACCCGACCCGTTTAACTAATCGTGTCTAGATCCTAAACCCGTGCCCGACCCGTTAATAAACGGGTAGACCCGATAAGACCCGGTAAGACCCGTTTATCACCCGGAACTATTCAGTTGACCCGATCCGACCCAATCCGACTCGACCCGACCGGACCCGAAAGACCCGCTGGTATTATATATTGTAGTATCGGATTGGGGGTAGACCCGACCCGACCCAACCCGACACGACACGTTGAATACTAAACGGGTCTTCCCGGGTAACCCGTATCCAGACCCTAAACCCGGACCGACCCGTTTATTAAACGGGTCTATCGTGTCGACCCGTTTACAACCCGAACCCGGTTAGCCCTGACCCAGACCCGCTAACTTCGTGTCGGGTCGTGTCGGGTCTGCCGTGTCGGGTCCGAAATTGCCAGCCCTACCCTAGCCTGTATCTCTATCCCGTACACCATACGCTCCCCTTATCATCGACCAGCACCTCAGATGGGGGAATATGGAGAATCCACCTGTACCCGACCCGCCTGTAAAATCCCATCAGCATTTAAGGATCGTTGCGCCTCCATGATCTTCTTTGTTCCCTCAAAACGACGTCTCCGGTAAATTGTTCCTGCAGCTCACTCCTCTGATTGGGTATGTCGACAGTCTGCTGCTGAGTGGTTTGATGTTGAGGTCTTTTTGAAGCCCCATGCAAGGGCGGAACAACAGACCCTGGCCTTCCACCACCGCTCGTCGGCCAACCACCACTTCATGAACGTAGAGCTAAGACGAGCTGTCATAATCTTCTTGATCGAGAGGATCTTGAGGGCTGATTTGCATGAGCCGGATCTGATGCATGAGCTTCTCTAACACCCCCCGCAAGGTCGACGGGCAGTGGACACGGTGAGCTTAGACCAAAAAGTTTGAAAACGTTGGGTGCTTAAAGGTTTGGTGAGGACATCGGCGAGCTGATCCTCAGTGGAGATGAAGCGAACATCAAAATGCCGCTTGGATACATGATCTCGTACGAAATGAACATCGATTTCCACGTGGTTGGAGCGGGAGTGGAGTACCGGATTCACCTAGAGATAAGTAGCACCCAAATTATCACAACATATCACAGATAGCGAGAAGCCAATTCCGACCTCAGTAAGCAACGAACGGAGCCAGAGAACCTCGACAACCACATTGGCAACACCACGGTACTCGGACTCGGTGCTGAAGCGAGCGACCGTAGCTTGCTTCTTGGAACTCCAGGAAATGATGTTGCGACCGAGAAAGACACAGTACCCATTGGTTGATTTACGATCATCAACAGATCCAACCCAATCGGCGTCAGTGAAGGCATGAACTGATGTGGATGATGCAGACGAGTCAAAGAGACCATAGGAGATAGTCCCTTTAAGGTACCGAAGAATCCGTTTAACAGCAGCCCAATGGGCATCAGTAGGCGACTGCATAAACTGTGCTACTTTATTAACCAGGAAGGCAATCTCAGGTCGGGTGAGACTGAGATACTGGAGGGCACCCACTGTGCTTCGGTAGATAAAAGGATCAGACATAGCGGAGCCACCAAACTTGGAATGTTTACAAGAAGAAGCCATTGGAGTTTGCAAGGGCTTGGCACCGTCCATCTTGGTCTTGACCAATAGATCCCTGATGTATTTCTGCTGAGTGAGAAGCATGCCCTGAGAAGTACGATGAGTCTCAATTCCCAAGAAATAGTGAAGGGGTCTGATATCTTTGAGAGAGAACTTGCTCCCAAGGGTAGTGATAAGTTGATCAATGGCAACCTTATTGTAACCAGTGACAATAACATCATCAACATATATAAGAACAAGAAGAAGACCCCGTATCTATGTTCTTGATGAATAGGGATGTATCTGATTTGGACCCAGTGAGGCCCAGATGCATAAGAAAAGAGTTGAGGCACAAAAACCATGCGCGTGGGGCCTGCTTGAGCTCTTATAAACTGCGATGTAGCTTGTAGACAAAGGACGACCGAGCAGGATCGACAAACCCAGGGGGTTGGTCCATATAGACAGTCTCAGATAAAAGGCCATAGAGAAAGGCGTTATTGACATCTAGTTGGCGGACGGACCACCCATGGGTAATGGCATGGCTACAGACGGTTCGAATGGTCATGGGCTTGATGACTGGGCTGAAGGTCTCTCCATATCCAGCCCGGCTTGCTGGTGGAACCGTTTAGCCACTAGGCGAGCTTTATACCTGTCAGTGGACCCATCGGGCCGATGTTTAAGGTTAAAGACCCACTTGTTGCCGGCCACGTTAGCACCAGGTGGAGGAGGTGTTAATGACCAGGTGCCATTGATAAGCAGTGCATTAATCTCAGTTGTCATAGCGGCCCACCAGTTGGGATCAGACTTAGCCTAAGTGAAGCGGGAAGGCTCGACATGGAATGTAGACAGGTCAGCAGAAAGGCATTGGGGCAAGGGATAGCGGGTAGAAAACCACACCTTGGGAGTCTGGGTGTTGTCTTGAGTGCGTATGACCATATGGTGAGTACGTATTGGTGGTTTAGAGGGAGCTGGAGAGGATACATACTCGGGAGAGGGTGCGGTGGACTCGATGTTGGACTCAAAGGTCGGTGTAGAGTGAATAGGAGACTGGGGCTCATTTAAGGGTGCTGAAGAAGAGCACTCATATGAGGATGACGAGGAGGACCCTGGAGTACCAATCGTTTGCATGGATGGTGGAGGAGGGTAATGTGACTTCGGGTTTGGCAAGGCATGCAGGAGTGGGTAAAACACTAAAGGAGAGTGGAATGGGTAAGGATGCCATAGTGGAAGGACTGACTGATGGTGGTGACTGAAAAGGCAAAGAAGACTCGTCAAAGACGACATCCCGAGAAACAGATGCGACCACTGGGAAGGTGAAGATATTGATACCCTTTGTGATTAGGTGAGTAGCCGAGGAAAACACATTTAGAGGTCTGAAAGTCAAATTTATGAGAGTTGTTTGGATGCAAATAAGGATAGCAAGAGCAACCGAACGCCTTGAGGAAAGTGAGGTCCGGAGGTCATTTAAACAATTTCTCATGGGGAGAGAGGTTGTTTAAGAGAGGTGTTAGGAGTCGGTTTATGAGATAGGAGCTGTAACAAAGGCATACAGACATGCGCCCGGGCTAGCAGGGTAAGCCCAGTATCAATCAGGTGATGGTGTTTCCGTTCAGCAGTACCGTTCTGGGAGTGTGTATGAGGACATGAGATCCGATGGACAATTCCATGACTTGCCAAGAAGGATTTGAACTTGAGGAATTCACCCCCACCATCAATTTGAAACATTTTGATTGGTACACCAAAGAACTTCTAAACATGAGTTTTGAAGGTAAGAAAAGTAGAAAAATGCATCTCCTTTATTAATTAATGAAAAAATCCAAACATAGCGACTAAAATAGTCTACAAAGCTTACATAATAACGATGACTACTTAAGGAAGGAATAGGAGAAGGACCCCACAAATCCGAATGAATAAGTTCAAGAGGAGAATTGGCAACAAAGGATGAGGAGGAGAATGATTGGCGGTGACACTTCCCATGTTGACAGGCATCACAGAAGGAGGACCCGTGCGATGGAAGAGACGGCAACCGATATCGACGAAGGACTTGAGCAACAACTTTATTGGTTGGGTGACCTAGGCACTCATGGCAGATACTTGGAGAAGCATGCTCACCCAGAAGAGCTTGAGGAGATGCAGTGACACACTGACCACCTACTAAAAAGACATTAAGACCATTTTTGAGGGTTCCCTATAGCAGAGTTTTATGGGATGCTCGATCCTTAATAAGACAAAAATGAGGCTGAAACTCGATGAAAACGTTATTGTCAGAGGTATATAAACTGGGTCACAGAAATAAGATTTTTAGTAATGGCATGAACATAGAGGAGGTTTTTGAGAAGGAAAGAAGAACTAGGAGCATGTAAAGTAGAACTACCAGTATAGAGACTTGGCAAACCTGCTCCATTGCCCATGCGGATTATATTTTGTCGGGTCCATGGTAATCATTCTGGACAGAGATATTAGCTAGATCTGTTGTGAGATGATGCGTTGCTCCGGAGTCCGGGTACCAATTGGGATCAGAAGAACCGCTGCCCAAGTGAGGCATGGCGCTAGGAGCTGATGTGCCATTATCATATCTGCTGTAGCAGTGCTGGGCGGAATGGCCAAACTTGTTGTAGATCTAACATTGGGTGCGGCCTTGTCCGTAAGTTAGAGAGAGGCGGCCACGTCCGCGCCCCGCCCTTGTCCTCGTCCACAGCCACATTGAGTGGAGTATGGAGAGGGCAGGCCTCCGAAAGAAGGAGCAGTGACATTGTCCATAGGAGAAGACGTCATCTGATGGACAGTTTTTGCAGATCGAGGTGGTGACCAACCTTTCATGGTAAATCTCTTGACTCAGCATGCATGAGTCCGACGAGCTCTTCAGAGCTGACAGGGTCAACCCTAGAATTCACAGAGGTGATAAAAGGATCATACTCCGTGGTTAAACCACTGAGGAGAGTGGAAACCAGGTCGGAATCTGATACCGGGTTTGCAACTGCGGCAAGGTTATCAACAATAGACTTAACCTTTTGAATGTAGTCGCTCATTGAGAGACCCCATCTTGACGGTGTGAAGCTAATATTTCAGTTGTTGCACTCTAGCCCTAGACGGCGAGGCAAATATCCGTTCAAGAACACCCAAGACTTCGTGAGAGGTGGTAAGACCAACAACATGAGCAAAACTGGTTCGGTCAAGGAGTAGATAAGCCATGAGAGAAGCATCTGATTGCACTTTCTGAAAACTGATGTACTCAAGATTGATTGTTGGGGTTTTGTCCTTCTCGGTGAATGGGACAAACCGTTTAGGGCTTTTGGATGTGCCATTGATCAAGGCTTCAAGGTCATGGAGCTTAAGGATGGGTAGGAACTGGCTTTTGCATAGAAGAAAATTGTTCCTATCTAACTTGACGTTGAGAAAATGGGTGATGTTAGGGACAAATGGGATTGTCGCATACATGGTTGAGAGGGAAGAAGAAGAAGAAGAAGAAGAAGCCATTGGAATAGGTCTTTAGCTCTGATACCAAGATAAATTTATGGAATGTTGGTCCGTGCCTCTCATGTAGGTTCACGTTGTATATTTATAGTGGTATATGAGAACAATCAGCCAAACAATTAGCCCCTCATTAAGGGTATGTTGCAAACAATCAGCCCCCCCCCCCCCCTATCAAGGGATCTGTTACAAGAGATAAATGGTAACATGCAACAATGTACAGCTTGGTATATGCAATGAATGTACAGCTAAGACGAGCTGTCATAATCTTCTTGATCGAGCGGATCTTAAGGGCTGATTTGCATAAGCTGGATCTGATGCATGAGCTTCTCTAACATCACAGAATCCCTCCCTAACTGAGGCCAAGCAATGGAAGGTGGTGGAGGCTAATTTGGCTCCAGCCACGGCTCCCAATTCGCAACTTTCTCATCGCCACGCGGAGCGGTAAATGGTGGTTGATAGAGGCTCTGCTCAACCTCCACCCAGATGCAGTAGAAGAAGCCTTCAACCTTGCAAAGAATCGTGGATGGGGTGTGGTCCAAATCATAGAAATGAACTAGAACCCTCCTCTTGGTCGACGGATCCAACCTTCTATTTATGTGCTCAAACCCCCTAAAGCCCCGAAGGGGGAGACCATCTTCTCGACATCTTCCCTCTCCCAAACATGCTCCGGCACCCCACGAAGCGTCACCCAATGGGTCACCTAAACCCTGGCACCACCACCACCGTGTGCAGTCCCCACTCCACAAAGGAAAACACAAAATCCCTATGGTGGAACTCCTCCCTCTAGATAGCTTCATCAGCCACCATCCTATTGGGGAATTGAACCCGATAGGTGTGGTCCTCACTTCGAACTGTCTACCAGTTCCACCCCTTGAAATTCGGCCAAATCTTTCACATCTCTCCGGACATCTCTGAAGGTAAGAAACCCTTCGTCGAGGAAACAATGATCCACTGTTTGAGAGTTCGATAATGTTTTCTCATCTTCTCTGAGAACGACAATTCCACCGTTGTCAACACGCTTGGCAGTGGTGGGCGGTGGGGGGAGGTGTAGGGGATCTCACCTCAGGAATCTGTAGAGGGGGCGACGGAGGGGAATCCATGGAAGGAGGAGAGCCTTTTCTACATGAAGGGATCAGATGGCCGAACTTACAACACCTGAAGCACATGACTGGATTCCTACACTTCGCTATCATATGGTCAAAATCTCCACATCTGAAGCAATAAGGCCGCTTCGAATGTCACGCCCCAGAAATCTGAAGACCGATTCCTGGGGTGTGAGGTGGGAAAAATGAGTTTTGGGATCAAATCATTTAACTATGCCGATTGGGATTCTCACCGGGCTTCCATTTCACTCACTCATAAAAAGAAGGAAGTATTTTAAACTTGATTTTATAAAAACACATTTTTTTAATAAATAAATAAAACAGAGCGAGGGAGGTTTGTCAACAGAGAACGAGGCTCAAGCCTCCGACGGCGAGCCAAGTAGCCTCACCCACTCCCTTGCACTCGATGTACTGGCTTAGAGGTCCTATCTACTGGGCTAGTCAATTAGGTCATTTCTTTTTTTATATTTTCATTGTGATCTAACCTAAGCCTGAGGTCTTGAGGAGAGGCCTAACCAATAGATTCAACTGGCATATTACCACTTATCAAACTAGCTAAATTATTATTCCAATCCAGTTCGATTACATCAAATGAAAAAGAACCATTGCTAAGATTGACATAATAGAAAGACAAGCTGCTACCCTAAGCTAGCTGCTGGACTCCTACTGCTACTCATGTGCCTCCGTTCCTACAGGAGAGTCTACTCGTGGGAATGAGTAGCCCCCAAAAATACATTTGGGAGATTAGCTAAATTAATGGATAGTGACAAGCTAACAGTTTTAATAATTAACAACGCTCGCTTCTTAGGTAAATTTACTGATTAACTTAATTGTCAAACTATGTTTTCAATCACGTCCTATGTGTCAATGTAATTTCTACATTCACATGCAAATCCTACTGCCACTAGGTCATCGTGTAAACAGTCATACAATTCTAACTTAATAAAGAGACAAACACACACTCAAATATGAACCTCAGATATTTATTCAACCTGCCCCCGGTCGGGCATTACTATCGGGTCTTTTATTTTGATATAGAGGGCCAACTCTCTTGCCGTGCATCCACTAACACCATGCACTAATTACCCAGATGATTATAAGGGGTTTTTCGTCTTTCACGATAGAGCTCTAGCGCCCAACTTGCTTTACTATAGGGCTTTAACTCCCTAGGATAGGGTTGCTAGGCCAATCCCTACTCGAGGGCACCACCTATTGGCTTTACCACAACCCTTGCCCGTGACCCCTAACCTACTTAACTTCGGCTGTATGCGCAGGGTGGTTCATGGCCCTTGCACACACGAGATCCCTACCCTTTAACCAGGTAGATTATCAATAATTAACATATCACATGGCATTGAAGGAACTATAAAGAGATTAATCATTTTCGATAGTTTACCCCGGATTCGCACCCACTTACAACCCAGTATTACATTAAATACAATAAAGCTACTTACCCGTGTATTAGGGTTGCCACACTCCTCTCAGGAGGGTGGGTCCCGATAATTCTTTAATTAATTATTTATTTATTTTAAGGGAAAATGCCTATCTATGGTGTCCATGCAAACAAATATAATAATTATTATTAAATTATTAACTTTTTAAGCATGCTTCGTCGGACTCGTGACTCCGAATGCAAGGCGGGGTCCACTCGACCACATACGACGACGTCCGGCGGGACCCGCATGCAGTGTTATGGACACCTACCCTTAATTTCTATATTATCATTATTAATTATTAAAGAAAGCATGCTGTATCACCTGGAAAGTGGACTCGGGCTGCTGCTAAGCGACCTCCACTCTATCTCCGTATTGGTCAATGAAGCCACGAACTGTCAAACATACCCAGTGGGCCTATGGTTATTAAGTACTACTAAATATCTCTGGCTTAGGCCCTGATTGGCCGAGTCGACGAAAATAGGCATCATTGGATGCTGATCTACCAGCACGCAAAATGATGTGCCAATGGTACAGTCTTGGTTAGTCAGTGTTGCCGATGCGAGGAGTCGCACTAGGGTTCAGTAGCATTAATCTGATCAATCGGTCGTAATCGCGTCAGTTGATGGCAAAATCGACAACCGATCACGATCGGGCTTGATTTATCAAAAGATGTGTTTGCATGGGAATCGCACTAGTGGCCAGCCTAGGCCGCTAAGTAGTGCCTCGTTGCCTCCAAGGGTCGATCTCGTGCACAAACGACTGCACAAAGCTGTTGGACCCGTATTCGCATTACCAACTCTGAGACAAGCGTGACCTGGAGGGATCGGTTCCGCTACCCTTGAGTGTGGGCTCAAGGGGCTTGATCGTCCTCTCAGGGGGGGTCGAGGGTGTGTGCCAGGTCAAGGCTTGGCATCATCGGTTGCCCAATCGTCGGACTCCCACCGGTCGAACTCTGGGGTCGCCCGCTAATGGGGTGAGTGGTATATTGTTGTTCTTAGTAGCATGGCTACTCTACACGTGGCAATGCAAGCGACACAAGGCTATACCAGGGTGAGCACAATGGCTAGCTCACTCCTAAGGCCGAGTACGGTCGGAACCGCCTGAGCGAAGGAAGTGGTTGATAAAGGTCGCCAACCCAAGTGGGTCGACTTTGGGGGTTTACGAATCGCACTATGGTTCAAAAGAAATACCACCACAAAGAAAAGGAAGAGAAGGGATGGGGGTTATATCCTCTGCACCCACGGATACACATACACAGGGAGTCGGTATTCATGGTGGTTGGAGAGGGCCTGGCCTGGCTAGATTGGGCTCCGTTGGCTGCACAACTTCCAGCCACCTGGCCGGCGACCATGGCTGTGCCAAACCGAAGGCGATAGGGGGTTGGTCGGATCCGCACAGAAAAAGGAGAAAAGGCAGGGTTCGTGGCATCGGTTGCATAACCATGGGCCATGTGGCCGGCGACCATCGCCATGACAAAGTAAACAAGGCAAAGAGGGGGCTTCTGGCTTGATGCTGGTTTGAGCCTCGTTGGCGGCACAACCGGTAAGCACCTGGCCGGTGGCTATGGCTACTTCAAGAGTAAACCGCAGGGGGTTGACTAGTCTCAACATGACCAATGGATAAAAAAAAACCAAAGAAAAGGGGAAACTAAGGGGGCGTCTGACTTGGTCGGTGGGGGGGGGGAGGGGTCGGCTCCGGCTGCGGCTACTCCTCCGGCCAGTCGTTTCCTCTTCGGCGCCGGCGCCAGCGCCACACACAGGCCACCTAGGAATGAGCGAGATCAGGGGGGAATAAGGGATCGGAGAGGGGGGTGAGGGGGTCGGACTGAAGGAGGAAAGGGAGAGGGGGGTCGGATCCAGTTTTTATAGGGTGAAAGGGGGCGACGGCCGGGTACAGACAGGATTTGGGGGGCCGGGATCTGCAGGATTTGGGGCGGCGAAGAGGGCTACGGATCATAGGGCGGCTGTAGGGGGTTGACAAGGGATGAGAAGGAGACAAGGATGGAGGGATGTCAAGGGGGGCGGCGGCTGATGGGATAGAGGGGGGCGGCGGACGGGTAGGGAGGTCAAGGGGGGGGGGCGGACGGTTTGAGGAGATCAGGTAGAGAGAGGAGAGAGATCCGAGAGGGAGAATGAGAGATCGGGTGAGAGGGGGGAAGATATAGAGATCATAAAGGGAGAGAGAGAGAGAGAGAGAGAGAGAGAGAGAGAGAGAGATCAGGTCTGAGAGGGAGAAACAGAGGGATCGGGTGAGATAAGAGGGAGAGGGAGAGAGAGAGAGATAGCTGGGTTGGGTTTGGGTCGGGTTCGGGTTCGGGTGAGATGAGAGGGAGAGGGAGAGAGAGAGAGCTGGGTTGGGTTTTGGGGTCGGGGTCGAGTTCGGGTTCGGGTGAGATGAGAGGGAGAGGGAGAGGGAGAGAGAGAGAGAGAGAGAGAGAGAGAGAGAGAGGGCTGGCTTGGGTTTGGGTTGGATGGGATTGGGTTTTAGATTTAAGTTTTATTTATTATATATTTTTTTTCGAACATGGATTGCACTTGAGCTCGCATCTCACCGAGACGGGCCGGTGCACAAACCTTACGAGTCCGACAAAGTCGCCTTAAAACCTGTTATAATTAATTAATTTATATTATTATTAATAGCATTCATACCATGCCTTGATACACGTGCCCACAGGCTCGTGTAACAATTACCATACCTCCAATGTCGCCTCGCGACTCGAACTCGGGGCCCACTGCCCGGTCCATCTCATGTTTAGCACACATCATCAACAATCATTCATATGAAATCGAACCAATCATTAAAGTAACAATATTTTAATTATAGAACTGGGCTGCTCAGGAATCAAACGTACCAGGTATTACATCCTACCAATCTTATTAGAATTTTCATCCCGAAAATTAACTTAACACTAGTCATCAAACAAAGATGGGTACAGGGATTGCATCGTGAACTCGAGCTCCCAAGTAGCTTCCTCTTCACTGCAGTGGTGCCACTACACTTTCACCATGGGGATGGTCTTCGTGCGAAGCACTCGATCATCGCTAGCCAGAATCTTGATCGGCCGATGTTACTAGGATGCCTCTGAACTGAGGGCCAGGTCCTGCCAATCCAGCACATGGGACGGGTTCAGCTTGTACCTCCGAAGCATTGACACATGAAAGACACCATGGACGCTAGAGAGCTGTGGAGGCAGTGCCAGCCGATATGCCGCCTCACCAACTCTCTCCAAGATCTCAAAGGGGCCGATGAATCTCGGAGCCAACTTTCCTTTCTTCCCAAACCTCGTGATGCCTCGACGAGGAAAAACCTTCAAGAACACATGGTCTCCAACGGTGAACTCGAGCGGGCGTCGACGCACATCAGCATAGCTCTTCTGTCGACTCTACACCACTCGAAGTCACTCCCTGATCAGTTGAATCTTCTCCATCGTCTCCTGAATGAGCTCCGGTCCTAAAAGGCTCCACTCTCCTATCTCTGCCCAACAAAGAGGTGACCGACATGGCCTCTCGTACAAGGCCTCATAGGGGCCATGCCGATACTGGCTTGGTGGCTATTATTGTAGGCGAACTCCACAAGAGGCAGATGCTCCTCCCAACTACCTCCAAAGTTTACAGAGCATGCCCGCAACATATCTTCCAGAATCTATTTCATCCTCTCGGACTGGCCATCAGTCTGGGGGTGGAAGGCTATGCTAAAACTGAGCTCAGTTCCTAAGACTGTCTGTAGGCTCTCGCAAAAGTGAGAAACAAACCGAGGATCTCGATCTGAGACGATGAAAATTGAAACTCTATGCAGCCTAACAATCTCCCTCACGTACAGCTTTGCCCGATCGATGGACGTCATCATCGTCCACACAGGAAGAAAGTATGCCGACTTAGTCAGTCTGTCTACTATCACCCAAACCGAATCATGTTTGTTCCGGGTCAGAGGCAATCCCAAAACAAAGTCCATCGTGATATGCTCCCATTTCCACTCAGCTACTAGGAGTGGCTGTAGCAATTCATCCAGTCTCTGGTGCTCAGCCTTGACTTGCTGACAAGTCAAACATCTGGACACGAAGGCGGCCACATCCCGCTTCATGCCCTTCCACCAGAACTGCCTCCTTAAGTTGTAGTACATCTTGGTGCTGCCGGGGTGCACCGAGAATCTAGATCAATCCGCCTCAGATAGCACCTCCTCTTGAACCTCCTCATCAGTGGGAAGGTATAACCTCCTCTAGAACCTCAAAACTCCATCAGCATCAACTGATCAGCCTGGAACAGACTCCCTACTATCGCACCGTGCTCTAATCTAGCTCCTCCAACTCTGAATCCAACATTTGTGCTGTGATCACCTTTTGAAGTAGGCTGGGTTGCACTCACATGATGCACAATATGGTACGAGAAGGCTCCCATTGAACCCATAAATCAAAGCCCTCTATTGTAGCCAAAAAGTCATGTCGATCTGTCGACAGTCTGGCAAGCTGGCCATGGGACTTCCGGCTCAGGGCATTCGCAACAACATTTGCTTTACCAAGATGATAAAAGAGCGAATAGTTAAAGTCCTTCAGGACTTCGATCCATATCCTCTGACGTATGTTCAGATCCTTCTGACTCGCGATGTACTGCAGGCTCTTCTGATCTCAATACATATCGAACTCCTCACCGTACAAGTAATGCCTCTAAATCTTCAAGGCGAAAACCACCGCAGCTAACTCCAAATCATGGGTGGGATAGTTCTTCTCATGGGTCTTCAACTGCCTCAAGGCGTATGCTACCACTCTGTCATCCTGCATCAGAACTGCTCCAAGCCTCATCAGCAAGGTGTCGGTGAAGACAACATAGCCCTTGCCACTAGTTGGAATCATGAGCACTGGGGCCGAAGTGAGACATCGCTTCAACTCTCGGAAGGACTTCTCACAATCTTTCGACACTCAAACTTGACACTCTTCTTAGTCAAACGGGTAAGAGGTGCAACTAGACGTGAGAATCCCTCCACAAAGCATTGGTAATAGCTTGCTAGTCGCAAGAAACTCCTGATTTTGAAGACATTCCTTGGCTGCTCCCAGTCCATAATGGACTCTATCTTTGTTGGATCCATCGAGATACCTTCTTTCGAAACAACATATCCGAGGAACTTCATCTCCTGCATCCAGAACTCACACTTACTGAGCTTGGCATATAGTTGGTGATCTCTGAGGGTCTACAATACTGCGCTCAGGTGCTCCCATTGATCTCCCTCCGTCTTGGAGTAAATGAGGATATCGTCCACAAATACCACCACAAATCTATCCAGGAACATGCTGAAGACGCGGTTCATCAGATCCATGAATGTTGCAGGGGTGTTTATCAGACCGAAAGGCAAAACCAACAACTCATAGTGCTCATATCGTATCCGAAACGTCGTCTTCGAAATATCCTCTGCCCTCACAGCCAGCTAGTGATATCCGGTCCTTAAGTTGATCTTGGAGAAGTAACAAGCACCCTTCAGCTGATCAAACAGGTCCTCTATCCATGGCAACGGGTACTTGTTCTTTATCATTATGCTATTCAGCTTACGATAGTCGATGCAAAGCCTCTTCGTCCTATCCTTCTTCTGAGCAAAGAGGGTCGGGGCTCCCCAAGGAGATGTACTTGGACGAATGAAGCCTCTGGCAAGCAACTTGTCCAACTGGGTCTTTAGCTCCTTCAGTTCTGTAGGAGCCATCTGGTACGGAGCAATCGAGATCGGTGCTGCTCCCGGTACCATATTTATAGCAAATTCGACCTCCCGAGGTGGAGGTAAGCTTGGGATCTCATCTAGAAAAATGTTTGGAAACTCACGAACCATCGACGGAAGTACCACTGGGTTCCCATCTCAATCCCTGCTCGGTTACTGCGCCAGTAAGCTGAGGGTGATCTGCCGCAGCGGTACCGAGCATAGGACCTTTTGCTTGTCTTCCAAGAAGTAGAAAACCTCACTCCCTGGAGGTAAAAAGATGGCCTTCCTCGAGAAACAGTCGAGGGTGATGTTGTAAGCCGACATCCAGTCCATCCCGAGTAACACGTCCACTCCTCCCAAGTCTAAGATAATCAGGTCAGCCGAGAGCTCCCTATCTCCATGAAGAATAATGCCGTCCCGGTAGACCCGGTCCACATTGGTACTCATCCCAAGCAGTGAAAACACCGACAGAGTGTGACCCAATGGGACCGACTCCAGTCCCAAAGTTTTAACAAAACTAGGGACAATATAGGAGTGCGTGGACCCGCTGTCGAAAAGAACGTGGGCTAGGGTCGAGAAGACGAGAAGGGTGCCTAACAATATCGGAAGAACATAAGGGACTAAGCTAGCCATGACCAATACTAATCCTAACAAGTCTTAAAAGAATCAAAGGCAGCAAAGCAGCTGCAACTAAGAATTCAACTTACTAAGTTCATGGTTACCTTCGATCGCTCCCCCAAAAGCCTATGGGTCTTGACCGACCAACAAGTATGCCCTGCCCTGGGCCTGATTGCCTCCTCCGTCCTGACGGGGGAAAGGCCTTTGCTGCTGTGGCTAGGGAGGACGCTGCTGCTAACCTCTCTGCGGGGGCCTTTGCTGCTGCATAGGTGGTGCCGGCAGAGCAGGCCTGAGAGGTGGAGCTGGTAAAAGCGATTGTCGATGGAGCTGTGGGCAGCTCCACTTCAGATGATCTAGGGAGCCGCACTAAAAACAGCCACATCTGTAGGGTCCAGGAACTGGAGGACCACGAAAGTGATGAAGCTGACGAGGCGGGGTCGAGCCTCCATGGGTCTGAACCTCTTCTTAGTCGGGGGATCATTGTGACTACTGCCACTTCGCTTCTCCAGGATAGCGCGGAACTCCTTCAACTCCTACTCCACTGCTAGGGACTGGTTGATCAACTCCTCATAAGATTGCCCCAAGAAAGGGGTAACCCTGCCTCTGATCGCTGGATTCAAGCCATGCTCAAAGCACAAGGCCCTCCTACCATCGGTCGCTACCTGATATGGAGCATACCTCGTAAGCTCTGAGAACTTGGCTTCATATTGTGTCACAGTACGAGACCCCTGATAGAGTGCCAGAAACTCCATCTCCTCCGGTTCTGCACGATAACCGAAAAGAACTTCTTCTGAAAGAGTTCCTCAAACTCCTACCACGTGATCGCTCCTCGATCTGCTGCTCTGGTGTACTGGACTGTCTGCCACCAGAAGTCTACCTCAGCCTCGAACTGGTATGAGGCGCTGGTCACTCTTCTATCATCGGTGATGCCTAATGCGTTTAGAATCTTCTCGATCTGCTAGAACCATCGATCAGCCTCTAAGGGGTCTGGCTCACCCCTGAATCTCGGTGGTCCCATCGCCTTAAAGTCCTTAAGCAATTTCCCCTGCCGCTCACCCTCGGCCTACTGACGAGTCTGGGCCTGGGCAAGGACAGTCTGAGCTAGCTCGGCCTGCTGCTGGGCAACAGAAGCCTGCTGCTGCTGGACCATGGCAGCCGTCCCCTGGAGCATCTTCATCATCATCGCCGCGCTGTCTGGCCCAACGGACGATCCTGCTCCATTGTTCGCACAATTTCCTCTCCTAGTAGCCGTCATCTGAAATGAAAAGATAGTCCTAATGTCAACCATCCGCGAACCAACTACGAAGACTCTAGGCTCATAATCCTAGATACTAACCCCTAGGAACATATCCCTAGGCTCTGATACCAGCGGTCACGCCCTAGAAATCTGAAGACCGATTCCTGGGGTGTGAGGTGGGAAAAAGGGATTTTGGGATCAAATCATTTAACTATGCCGATTGAGATTCTCACCGGGCTTCCATTTCACTCACTCATAAAAAGAAGAAAGTATTTTAAACTTGATTTTATAAAAACACATTTTTTAATAAATAAATAAATAAAATAAAGAGAGGGAGGTTTATCAAAAGAGAACGAGGCTCAAGCCTCCGACGACGAGCCATGTAGCCTCACCCACTCCCTTGCACTCAATGTACTGGCTTAGAGGTCCTATCTACTGGGTTAGTCAATTAGGTCATTTCTTTTCTTATATTTTTATTGTGATCTAACCTAGGCCTGGGACCTTGAGGAGAGGCCTACCCAAAAGATTCAGCTGACATATTACCACTTATCAAACTAGCTAAATTATTATTTCAAACCAGTTCGATTACATCAAATGAAAAAGAACCACTGCTAAGATTGATATAATAGAAAGATAAGCTGCTACCCTAAGCTAGTTGTTGGACTCCTACTGCTGCTCCTGTGCCTCCATTCCGGTAGGAGAGTCTACTCGTGGGAATGAGTAGCCCCCAAAAATATATTTGGGAGATTAGCCAAATTAATAGCTAGTGATAAGCTAACAGTTTTAATAATTAACAACGCTCATTTCTTAGGACAATTTACTGATTAACTTAATTGTCAAACTATGTTTTCAATCACGTCCTATGTGTCCATGCAATTTCTCACGTGCAAAGCACCACAAATTCTAGCCGATACAATGCGAAGTTTGGAAGAACTGAAGCACTGCAAGCCTCTACCCGTCTATGTTCAAGTGCAAGTGCCAAAGCAAAGCAGAAGCCAGAGCCACGCCAAAGCCAAAGCCGACGCCAGAAGCACGATCAACACTACGAACCGACGATCAAGGACATCGAGATCTTGCAAAAATGGGGGAAGACACGAAGACTGAGGAGTGAAGACAAAAACACCCTAGCTGAGAAAGCGCAAAGCACGAAAGAGACAAAAGCAACGGTGAAGACTCCTTAACCTCTCAAGAAACCCTCACCCAGTAAAGATCTCTTTCCTTGGTAACCCTTTCAGAGCTCTCGCATGAAGTAACGTGGAGACGCGAATCAAAGGGACTCTCCAGATGATCCCTCCCATAATCTTCTGATCAAATCTTTGCCGCACCCGGCTCACCACCCCCGAGTCCCCGGGTCCCAGCCTTGTAATCCTCGTATGTTTGCAATAAAAACGACCCATATCTTTTTTCCATGCATACATCTAGCGTTTGGTTTTCATGGCTATTTTTACAAACATGTGAGGCTAAATCCTAGCTATGGCTATAGGTGATGCCTAGTGGTTAATTATGTTATTCTTTTTATCATTAATAAAGGTTTTATTTTTCTATAATAGAATCTTATAGTGCATGATCCAATATAATGATGAATGTTTCTTGTTTATAAATTCTCTTGATTTCATATTGACTCTAGGCATATGAAATGGTTTTGATTCCCTCTAGCATGTAAACATGCATTAAATGAATCCCTCTTTTCATAATGTTCATACTACTCTATGAAGTATGATTATGCATATCTTTAGAGATTAGTGCATGTGTCTAAGTTCTTTTGATTTCATTTCGGCTCAAGTATATGTAATGATTAAGAACCTCTGTAGCATGTACTAGAGCTTTTAATTGATGTTATCCTCAGACATGTTAGATGATAAAAAAAAAAAGCATAATAAATTGCTAGGTTGATCCCTGATGCCGTAGCTCTTAGGTCTTGTCTCATAATCAACTTCTCAGTATTTTTTTGCTCTTTTATTTCAAAGTTTAATCTCATCTCATGTGCTCTGCTCTCAGTGAAAAATCCTGATTTTTACTCTTTTAACGTTGCCTTTTTCACACTTGCTCATATTTATCATTCCTTCCATGTGAATCGACCTCGGACTTCTAGAGATTTATTGCTTCATTACAGACCTTATTTTTGGGGTTAGATTGCACTTTTTAATTCATTAATTAAAACTACTTTAAAATTGTAACAATGTCACAACCATCTGTTTTAACTAGCTCCGACGATGAATCACACTTAGCCCCAACCAGTAGGCAGAGTGACAGGTGTGATTGGATGGCATGTCAGGTTGGACAAATAAAGTTGGAAAAAGCAAGTTAGACAAATAATTTTTTTTTTATGTTAGACAAATAATATTGCTCAAACAAAAAGGGAGAAATATAAAAGTGAACCGAAGCAAAAGGCTCCCTCCGTCAGACCAGGCCTAGGATCCAGGAGGGAGAACATTTTGACTATGGAGTGTTTTTGCTCCGGATGCTAAGTAAGGTATCCAGGCCATTCCGTAATATACACGAGAAAGGAAGCAGTATGATTGAATGTAAAAGGCATACGGGTAAAACTCACGGAATGTGACTGTATAAAATATAGATTGGACAACTCTCTATTCGTCCACAAATACTGATGCCTCACTTAGCATCTGAAGCAAAAATGACTAGCCAAATTTTTTGCTAGGAACGGAGATTAGGGGTGGCAGCGGTGCATTTTAAAACCGAAAACATACATCCGACCTACTAATGTTAGGTCTATCATCCTTAATATACCCCCCCTCCCCGGATTTCTATAAAAAAAATACACCCGACCTACTTATTTAGGTCTACCATCCCTTTCCTTTTGTAGTTTATTTGGTTTGCTACGGTCAGAACTACATGCTGCAGTGGGGTTCCAACGCTTGTAGCTGGAACATGTAGCTTTTCGTTGCGCATTCTAACTACCGGCTTCTCTATAAAATTTTGAATTGTCAATAGTTTAACCGCAGCACTTGAGCGGGACTACACAGAACCAAACAGATGCTTCGCCACGGTGTTGACCCGCACGGTACAACCGCAGCGAACCAAACAGGCTGTTAGAGAAAGCATCCCAGGCCCGGGAAATCCACCGCCCGACCTCGGCCGGCGGCCAGGAGGAATAGATAATGTGCGGCCAACTAACACGCGAGGTTCGGCCTGGCGACCGCGCATCCTTTTAGATTACAATATTTCACACGGCCCTGAGCGCTGCACTGAAATCATAGCTATCTACTCTCTCACATGGATCCAAAGAGGTGGGATTCAATTTTGTCTGTTTTTAAAGTTCATTCCATGCTTCTTTTTCTCATTACCCCCCAAAGTACTATCGGCACCCCGTCTCCTTCCGCTTCTACAGTTCTTCCCTCCCAGACCCCTCTGTCACCCTCCTACCTCCTTCAACTTCGTCCATCTTTTACATGTTCCATGCATCCCATCGATATGTCGGTGGCCGCCTGCCATCAGTGCCGTCTGGGTAGCCACAGGTATTATTTTTCCCATGTCCATAAAGGTTTTTACTGTCGACATCGGTATGTTAATGTCGATGACTATATATACTGTTAGTAGTGTCAGCGGGCGACATAACTCTACGGTAGGTTAGGGTTTCAGGAAGAAAAAGATGGAGGATTGAGTAACAGTAAGGGCGAGGATGAGACAATAGGAAGGGCTGCGAAGAAAGATGATGGTGTGGCAGATGAGGGTGGTTTGGTGGCATTGGTAATCAACGAGGATTGGTTGGCTAGAGGTTAGAGATAGAAGTAATTTAGAAAGAAACTCCGGCATGTGGGCTGTATGATCTTTCCTTAATCTTCTCCAAGATCATCATCTTCTTTTATTTCTTGGGCGGTCAACCAAACACTTGTTAATCTGTATTTATCTAAGTCCAGAGCTTTGATTCATGTGGGCAGCAATATATAATGATGGTGCTATTGTCGACATCTACAACCACAATGGGAGCAGCCAAGAAAGAAGGAGGTTCTTTGGATCAGGAGACATATGTTGGAGTTGGTAGTGAATATTCTAACTGATAGTGTAACTACTGCTTAAGATAATATTTGTTGAGGACAAAAGACAGCATCCTCACCTGATGCAAGAGGTTATATTAAGTGTCCTCACAATGAGTGAGAATATGAAAACAAATATATATTTAATAGTATAATATTAAAATGGAGCTCGATCGTCTGTGTAGTGACACATGGACATCTTTTAAAGATCCAGAATCCTTCTTCCGTTTGTGAACACGGTGGCTCTCTCTCATAAATCCTAGTAAAAACCTACACTTGTTCAATGATAGTTAATGATCATTTTATGTTAATTAAGAAAATCATGAGTATTATCTCTCTCTCTCTCTCTCTGACAAGGGAATCACACTCCAATGAGTGAATCACACTCGCTCTAGATTGCACACTTCTTTTGGACGACTGTGATGTCGTCTGTGCCAAATGACGTGCATCAGGTTCATCCGGGCATTGCCCGAGTTTCTTACTAGTATAAATATAGTCTGGATCCCTATGAGGACCCAAGACACAGCAAGAGACCCGATCCCATAGAGAGTTGGGACTATCCCAAAGGGGTCCGGATCATACAGTGGGGAGGGAACTCTCAACACTTGGAAAATTTCAAGTGGTGAGGCCTTCAATGGTAAAACCATAAATCCTCCAAAAATTACTTTTGTAACCTATGAAATATAAAAACTTATCAAACCATGGTTTTAATTTTAAAAATATTTGAATACACAAGCAAGTCAAAAATGATTTCGCAATCAATACACAAAAACTAAACCCTTTGCATCCCAGTGGATTGGATCGTGGTAATGAGTGTGGGCGTACGAGGTAGGCAGTCCGATTTCATTCTGATACTATGCAGCAACTCTAAATTCTTCAATAGGTTGTAAATGCGCCCGTTATCTTAGCTCGCTGGTTACACAAATCTCACCGAGTCAGTTAACACTCATAAATTTCTCCAATAAAAAAGATGTTTAGTATAAGTTGTAACACTCCTTAACTGTTTCCATTAATTTATTTAATACCTTAGCTTGGATCTAAAGACAAAGGAACATGGAGCCATCAGAAGACAACTTTCACGAGAAAATCTCTTCTATAACAAATAGAGCATTCCTTCAATTCACCCACATTGCACGATATATAAGAGGCTCATTTATACTTGAAAAAATCTTAGGGAAATAATTGGAATTAATTTGAATCCAACAGGACACAAAACTGAATCGATTAGAGTTGAATCCAGATGAAAAACCTCAAAAGAAATTGAATCCGGCACATTGTCTCTTAGAGTTCGTTCGACTTTTCTTGTCGAGAGTTTGGGCTATTTGTTTTAGCTGGGTTGATCGGGGTTTCTATTCGGATTTATGATGGCCCTTAGGCATTTTTCTATATTTTATTTCTTTTAATAAGCTGGTAGGGGTCTATAAGTTGAACCCCTCCTCTTTCACAAAAAGGGATTTCTCAAAAAAAAATCACAAATGTACTATTCAAATCACATGAGACTACCTCAGACATGATATTTAAATCACCATAGCAAGGTGCATGTTTGAAATTCAACACACAACACGCTCGGGCGCTGGTTCCAGGCGCCAGTCTGTGTAGAGGGTGGAGTCGGATACCGACTGGGTCTTTCATATCAAGCCAATCTATATAATATGGCATGGCGGTATTGTGGTAACTAGGACAAAAAAAAACTCTCGTAGCCGTCTGATTTTATGTAAACATCATAGCCGTTTGTTGACCCAAATCTGCTGACTACCTAATAAATACCAGAATCCTCTCCTCCACCCAAAAAAGATATTAAAACCTTCTATAAAGATGATAAATACCTATCAAATGACATTTAATGGCCATGTACTTTTTTTAGAAGATTAATTAGTGCTCGCTCTCTCTCTCTCTCTAACAAGTGAATCACACCCCGAAAAGCAGCCGTCCGAGTGCTGACAGGTACATCGCAGCCGAAGGCGGCCATCCGAGTGCCGACAGGCACAAGCATTTACTATACTTCACATGGCACGACCTCCAATCTTCCAAGTGACCAAGTCCATGTCCTCCATTAGAACAAACAGTTTTCTGGAGCCTTCGATCCCTCGTCATTTTGCATGCATGTCTACTAGAGGACTCATCACAAAGATTGGCTGTCAAACGAGTTCTTTGTTGGTCGTTTTGACTGTTGGCGTGTTTAGTCCCACATCGGTAATGGGAGCGATATGTCTTGTTTATATACCCTGCAGTGCACTCTTTCCTCCAAGAGGTCAGTCTTTTGGAGTAAATTGGGATTGTCAATTTGGTACCAGAGCTAGGCTCTACTCCGGGAGCTCCTCCCAATTGTTGGTACCCGGCCCATTTATATGTTTGTCCACATGGATGTCCACGTGAGGGGGCGTGTTGGCATGTTTCGTCCAACATTGGTAATGAGAGCGGGTATGGCTTGCTTATATACAACATGAGAGAACTTCCGTCAGGCTAGGTTATAATGGCACAACACACTAGGTAGGACTTAAATCACTACAGGCAAGGATGTCGCCTCACGAGCGAACACACACGAGAAAGGGTCCACCTGGTCCACAACGAATTGAATAGGTGGAGCACCTGGCTTGAAACGAGAATAGATCCCGGGAAATTTCCCACAAGGAGCGATACGACTACCAACTACCTTAAGCATCTTTCTCAATTTTCGAGTGCTTCAATATGCAACTTCTCTGGACCCTAAATCCCACTTACACGGACTCGGGAATAAGGTGGCGTGGTTCCGAATCGCATGGATACCACAGTCGGCTAGAAATATATTTTGGACATTTAACATGGTTTAAAATAAGGGGGACTTGGCAATAAGTCCTTTTTAGAAGATTGTTTTTAGCTATAGGACAGACAATAAGATGAATTTGCATCAGGTCCCTCCCAAAAAAGATGCATT
Source organism: Chamaelirium japonicum (assembly GCA_947650365.1). Classification (NCBI taxonomy): domain Eukaryota; kingdom Viridiplantae; phylum Streptophyta; class Magnoliopsida; order Liliales; family Melanthiaceae; genus Chamaelirium; species Chamaelirium japonicum. The sequence goes on from CANTAL010000317.1 coordinate 192,041, forward strand.
TAGAGGAAGTCTCTTCGTTAACTTTTTTTCTCATTAAATGACAAAGCTACTCCTAATACTAAAATCACAAATGCTACTCTTCACTGCAGCAAACAGAACAATTTGCAATTGTTACTCTTTATTTTCGAATTGTTATTTTTTGTTATAATGAAATCATGTAGCATTTTTTATTTTTTTTTAAATCTTGATTAAAAAAATTACTACAATGAAATCATTGTAGCAATTCTGACTCGATTCGGTAATACAAAGTGACAATTCGGTTATAAAGAGTAACAATTGCTACAATGATTTTATTGTGACACTTTCTCTTCAGAGAAATCTCATTTTTGAAAAACAATTGCTATAGTAAAATTACTGTATCAAATTGTTGTTTTTTACATAATACTTACTATTCATGTGATTCCTTATACCACATATAGGTGTAAAATGGATATTTTTCTAACGGGAGATCCATAGCTAAAGCATCTTTTTGTCATGTCCTTATCATTAAACCGATCTCTTGTCAAGGACCTTAGGCACAGTACCCCTTAAAATACTTGAAATACCTTTAGATGGTCCTACCCGATACTTTTTTTTTTTTGAGAACCCCTCCTCAGTGGAGGGAGGGTTTGGCGGACCCCAACCAGAAGTCATTAGGAACTAAGAAAGTAAAATGTTACAGAAGATGTTTGCCTCCACCCCTATCTTATCCCGCCATGGTACAATCCAAGCATTGAAGAGGGAGATGATAGACTGCTTCAACTTCTCCTGCCCTGCGGACTTGGCATTGAAGACCCGATTGTTCCGTTCTAGCCAGATGACCCACACAATAGCCATGACCAGAACGTCCCACGGTTTTCGGATCGTCATCGGAATTCGCCTCCGTCTCCAAGAAGTCCAAAGGGCCCTGAGCGTCCTCGGGTGGGAAGAGAGGCCTGCTCTACTCTCAAAATGATCCCACAATGGCCTGACAAAAGAGCACCCTAGCAACAAATGCGAGGCTGTCTCCTCCTCCGAGCCGCAGAAGGTGCAAGACGCATCCGACACACGCGGGTGATGTCTTCGCAGTAGATTCGACTTGGTGAGAATCTTGTTCCTGGAGGCAAGTAGAGAAAAAATCTGCACCTTAGAGGGAGCCTTCGACTTCCAGATAGCTCTTGAAGGTCCATGGCGCTGGCCCGTAGGAAGAAGGTGGTTGTAGAAGGAGCTGACGGAGAAGACTCCAGAAGACGAGGCACTCCACCGGACCTCGTCCCGGGATATCCTGAAGGAGGCCGACCGCAGAATAGGAAGAAGGTCAAGCCACTCCCGTCGACCATCCTGGTTCAACGGAGCACCAAGCTTCACCCGCCACCTGATGTTCCCCCGTCTCCGACATGTCTGAGAGCGCACCGAGGCTCCCTTGTTCCTAGCCAGAGAGTAGAGGCCTGGGAAGAGTTGCTCCAGCGGTCTGTCAGAGATCCAAGGGTCTTTCCAGAATCTGATGGACCTCCCGTCACCGAGAACAAGCGAAGTAGCCTCCCTATAGAGGTCTCTAACCCTCAAAATGCCCCTCCAGAAGTAAGAGATCTTGCCCGACGATCTACCCCGAGCCTGCAATGGCGAGAACCTCTTAAAATATCTGGCTAGGATGACATCCCTCCAGGACCCTCCAGAATTCTGCTAAAGTTGCTACCACAATTTTCCTAGCATCGAGACATTGAATCTGCGCAAATCCAGAACCCCCATGCCGCCCATCTTCTTTGGAAGACAAACCTGATCCCATCTCAGCAAATTGTAGCCACCCGCATTCTCCCCCACACCATGCCAGAGGAAGGAGCGCCGAATCTTGTCAATCCTCTCTACCACCCAGGACGGCAGGTAATAAAAGGACAGGTAGTACGAGGGAATCGAAGATAGCACAGAATTTACCAACACGAGCCTACCCCCTGATGAAAGAAATCGGTCCTTCCATCCCTCCAATCTCCGCTCGACCTTAAGGATAAGCTGCTCCCAATCCTCCCTCCGTAGCGCTCTATCACTTATAGGCAGCCCCAGATACTTCATCGGTAAGCTCGCCGCTTTGCAATTCAAAAGCCTGGCCAAACCACCCCCTGCATCCCCCGGCCCGATATAGTACAGACAGGTCTTATGGAAATTAATCTTTAGGCCCGAGGTCAGCTCCAACCCGTAAAGGAGGACCTTGAGAGAGACCAACTGAAACGGACAAGCAGCTGCGAATAAGAGAGAATCGTCTGCATAGTGCAAGTTCGAGGTTGTCCAGCCACTACCACCAACCCCCCGAACCAAGCCCTCAGCACTTGCCTTCCGGACAGCTGCATCGAAGGCATCGACCACCAGGATGAAGAGGTATGGGGACAGAGGGCATCCCTGCTTCAGTCCCTTATAAACCTTGAAGTCCTTGCCCTGCTCCCCGTTAATAAGGCAGGAAAGCTTCGAGGACACCAGGATCTCTCTAATCCAGCCTATCCAACCATCAGAGAAGCCCTTCGCCTTCAAAAGATCAAGCAAGAAATCCCATCTTATCTGATCGAAAGCTCTCTCAAAATCAATCTTCAAAAGTACTTTAAAACTTGTAGTAATGTGGCAAAGGTCCCTAACAACAGATCATTGGTTGGTGCAAGACATGCAACATTTCCGTTTTAAGGTAAGGTCCCTGATTTTTATTAGAAACCCCAAAATGCCCTCACCTTTATTTTCTCCCATCTTCGTCTCGAGCATGACCTGCAATGGTTGGAGCCGGGAGCGAGCAGCGGAGGCAGCGACAGCACGACCTCAAGTTGTAGCTACTTACCGCCACCCCCGGAGCGACGAGCAGTGAAGATAGGTACGAGAAAGGGATGGGTTCGTTTAACGGAGGGTTCGGTTTATGATCCTAGGTCTAGGGTTTATCCCATAGCCTATAGATCTTAGGTTTAGGTTTGGTTCGGCGGCGATGAGTAGGATTCGGTTCGATGGAGGGCCTTTTTGTCTACAATAATTGTTTGAGCTGGAGCTTAAAAGCATTGCTTTTCATCCAACTCCCCCTTAAAAACATCAAAGAAGTTGCGAGACATTCGCGGGTAACAACAATGCAGGAGTAACTCGACTACAAAGATAAATGAAAATAATAAAATTGGTGACTAATCTATTTTATCCTATTAAACGAGGAAGATAACACAAATTGATTTTTTTTTTCCTGTTTTTAAAAATTAAGAAAAAGGACGGTACTGTCTCACTTATTCGTGGGACCACCTGCACTGAATGGGATGGCATCGTGCCAAGACGCTACTTCACTCGAACCTGGTAAGAGAGTGGAAGAATTGGATTTTTTTTATGGAGTAATGCTATTTGAGCACATACTGTGGGATAACCCGTGGTGGTGTGGCGGAATTTGTGGGTGCAGTCTTCCATTGCTTGATAACGTGGATGTGTGAAGGATGACGCTCTCTCTCTCGGAAGATGAACTGTGGGGGCCCCCGGGAGTGGCCCTGATCTCGCGGTTTTCCCAGGCGGTGGCGAGGGGAAACCCCAGGGATCCCACGGCTTGCGGTTCACGTGGCCAGACCCAGGACTCGAAGCGCCAGAGACCCAGGCGACGGTGGGCGCGCGGAAACCCAAGGGATCGCCCGTCGGGACCTCCTCCGCAGCCCACTTCTTATCGCCCTTTGTTCCCCTCGTCGCGTCCATCCCTTTCTGCGCTCCTCCACGCTCCTACCCTGAGGCCCTGAAGCTCTCTCCAGCCCAAAGTTCGAACCCTAATTCTCGTCCTCCCGCCCCACCGTCATGCTTTGTTCCTTTCCCCTGGGGTTCCTACTTTCGCATCGGAGATCGTGACCACAGGATTCGAGACTGTTGGAACGCAATGATTAGCTTCCACTGTTGTGTCTTAGGTCACATAGCCAAGCGGTGCCCCGCCCGCCTCCAAGGTCTTCCTCCAGTCAGGCTCGCCTCCTCCTCCGGCTCCTCCGCCCACGGCCCCGCAACCCCCCCTCCCGAAAACCAAGACCGCCGGGATACGGAGGAGTTCCCGGGGGGGGGACGCATTCCCGGGTGGCTTCTCAAGGGTTGGGATCATCTTTCTTTTGCGCGGGACTTCTGACCCTACTTCCCTCTCGGCCTTGCTCCTCTCTCGTTGGGGATCCCAACAGCGAGGCAAGGATTCCCTGCCGATCCTCTGGCAGTGACCGACCCAGGGGAGATGCTTCAGAGTTATCTTCCCTTCCTCTCGCCTTCTGAGCGACCTCTCGTCCAAGGGGCCTTTCGACCTCGGGGGCTTCTCCCTTCGTGTGGACCACTGATCAGAGGACTTCGGCTCAGAGAGGCGCATTCCGGTGGCGATGGTCGAGCTCTGTATCTCGGGCCTTCCTCACACACGTGGAACCCGCCGGCCCTGAGCTCCTGGGCGAGGCAGTTCAGGACTGTGCTCTCGACTAACTGCAACCTAGAGGGGGCCAGGTCCTTATCCCATTGCCCGGTTCTGCTGGAGACTTGCTTCCCCCACCGCATCCCGGAGCGTCGTCGGATCTTCTTCGGGAAACATATCTAGCTCCTGGATATCCAACTGGTGGTTCTCTCCTCCACTTCTCCTCCCCGGCGTTCTCCCCTGATCTCGGGGGGTTGAGCCCGGAGGAGGGGATCCTCGGCCCCCACCCAAGCTCGAACGTCCGCAGTCCTGGCCATCCCGCCCCTCCTCAGTAGAGCCCCTCTCGGCAGCTGCCGTCGGACCTGGTCTTCGTCTCTTCTGGCTCGGCCGGCGAGCCTTCTGCCCTTGCCCCCGCTCCTAGACTCGCCCTTCGGTGGAAAGGTATGGAATCCTTACCCGAGGACCTGACATTTCTAGTGAACCATGCTGAGGACTGCGACCTGCATTTACCCCTCCCCCCTTTGGTGTTTTCCTCCGACATGGCTTCGCACTCGGGTCCACTGGTCCCCCTCATTGATCTCGAAGATTCCTCGGATGTGCTTCTTGGCTCACCAGGATTCTCCGAATCTGCGTCCTTTCTCGCTTCCACCCCTATGGCCTCCTTCGAGGATTCCCCTACTTGGGTCGACCCAATGTCAGGATCAACCACCCCGCTTGCTGACAATCGTTTGACCCTTGCTCTCAGGGAAGCGACTCCGGAGACTTTAGACCCCAGAGTGACTGTGGGCACCGAAATTAGCCCACGAATTAGACCCGGCCCGCATGCGAAACCAGGCCCACACACAACGGCCCGCATGCGAAACCCGGCCCGCACACAACGGCCCGCATGCGAAACCTGGCCCGCACACAACGGCCCGCATGCGAAACCTGGCCCGCACACAACGGCCCGCATACGAACTCGGCCCACACACAACGGCCCGCATGCGAAACTCGGCCCGCGCACAACGGCCCGCGTGCGAACTCGGCCCACGTGCGAACTCAATTTGCGCGCCATGGCCCGACCCAAAGCAAACGGGTCCCACCGAACCCGCAACTCGGACACAAAGAGGGGGGCCCACCGGCCCCCCCTTCTTGAAAACCGTGCCCCCCTCCTCATGGAGAGGTGGGGCCGGCCATAAAGGAAAAGAAAAAGAAAAAGAAAAAAAAGAAAAAGAAAAGAAAAAGAAAAGAAAAGGAAAAGAAAAGAAAAAGTCAAAACCGCCTTGATGCGGGGGGAGGTGGCGTGGACGTCTACACAACCGTAGATCCGCGACGATCCCTCGATCCAACGGACAAGATGACGTTGTGTCGCCATCCGATCCAAAAGTGCAACAAAAATAACAACTCGATCTTTAAAGATCGAGTCACATCTAGCCCATAACCACTCCAACTAAAAAGGAGGAAATCGGGTTTGTTTCCCCAAATAAGGGAACAATATCTCGATGGTTATGAGGGGAGATATTGGAGGAAACAAAAAGATTTCAGCAATATCTCCCCCAACCGCCCCCCTTTGCCTATAAATAGAAGGGGTCGGGGAAGGCATCAAGGGTCGAAAGCTGAAGAGGAAAAGGCTCTGCAAAGACGAGCTCCAACGCTTGAAGACCGAAGGCTTCACGAGGCACGGCAAGCATATCCTACGGGAGTCCTTGACCCTTCAAGTCCTCATCAACGTGAAGACCTTGCACTCGAAGATCAAAGCTTCGACTCCTCGCACGAAGAAGAAAGCTTGGAGAAGAAGACCCGGAGTCGTCGTCATCCCGACTTCTCCAACGATCTTCATCAACTCCGAAGAAGCCATAAGCAAAGGCCGGAGAAGAAGATCGAAGCCGACAACACCCGTCGTCTTCAACAAAGGTGTCGACTCCTCGCACGAAGAAGAAAGCTTGGAGAAGAAGGCCTGAAGCCGGTGCTACCCCTGCCGTCTTCGTCAACAAAAGCCGACGCTACAACCGTCGTGCGGAGATCGGTGCTACCCCCACCGTCTTCACCAACAAAGCCGACGCTACAACCGTCGTGCGGAGATCGGTGCTACCCCCGCCGTCTTCATCAACAAAGCCGACGCTACAACCGTCGTGCGGAGATCGGTGCTACCCCCGCCGTCTCCACCAACAAAGCCGACGCTACAACCGTCGCACGGAGATCGGTGCTACCACCGCCGTCTTCATCAACAAAAGCCGACGCTACAACCGTCGCATAGAGATCGGTGCTACACCCGCCATCTCCAAAAGAAGCCTTCAACTCCAATCAAACCAAACACGCCCGGAGAAGAAGCCGACGTCACAACCGTCGCCAGGTCCGAAAGCCGAAGACGAAAGAGCTTCGCAAAAGAAGCTCCAACGCTCGAAGACCGAAGGCTTCACGAGGCACGGCAAGCATATCCTACGGGAGTCCTTGGCCCTTCAAGTCCTCATCAACGTGAAGACCTTGCACTCGGAGATCAAAGCTTCGACTCCTCGCACGAAGAAGAAAGCGTGGAGAAGAAGACCCGGAGCCGTCATCACCCGATTGCTCCAACGATCTTCATCAGCTCCGAAGACGCCATAAGCAAAGGCCGGAGAAGAAGATCGAAGCCGACAACACTCGTCGTCTTCAATCAAGGCATCGACTCCTCGCACGAAGAAGAAAGCCGGGAGAAGAAGGCCTGAAGCCGGTGCTACCCCTGCCGCCTTCGTCAACCAAAAGCCGACGCTACAACCGTCGTGCTAAAGCCGGTGCCACACCCGCCGTCTTCATCAACAAAAGCCGACGCTACAACCGTCGCACGAAGATCGGTGCTACACCTGCCGTCTTCATCAACGAAAGTCGACGCCATAACCGTCGCACAAGCATCGGTGCTACCCCCGCCGAAAAGCCAAAACCGACGCCACAACCGTCGAGGAAGCCGGAAGAGTAAAGAAGCCTTGAAGAGGTAACGCCAGTCGTTCGAGAAGAAGATCGAGTCGAAGCGAAAGTCAAAGCCGACGCAAGAAGCCAAAGCAAACGCACCGGTAAAGCCCGCGCTAAAGCAACGCACGTGCCAAAGCCAAGCAACTACGACGGTCACGAGCAAAGCACCGCACGTTCTAGCCGATACGACGCGAAGTCCGGAAGAACGAAAGCATCGCAAGTCTCTACCCGTCTACGTTCAAGCGCAAGCGCCAAAGCAAAGCAAAAGCCAGAGCCACGCCAAAGCTACGCCAAAGCCGAAAGCTAAAGCCAAAGCTGACGCCAAAAACACGATCGACGCCGCGAACCGACGATCAAGGACGCCGAGGTCGAGCAAGGATCGAGGAAGACACGAAGACCGAGGAACGAAGCCCAAAGCCTCCCTAGCCGAGAAAGCGCGAAGCACGGACGGGACAAAATCAACGGCAGAAACTCCTTAGCCTCTCAAAAACCCTCACCCTGTAAAGACCTCTGTCCTGGGCAACCCCTTCAGAGCTCTCGCACGAATACCACGTGGAGACGCGGATCAAAGGGACCCTCCAGAGGATCTCTCCCACAATCTCCTGATCAAAGAAAATTTGTAATCTCGTGTGATCCGCAATAAAGACGACCCGAATCTTTTTCTGCGACCACAGATTTCTGGCACGCCCGGTGGGACCTCCTCTCCTTTCATCCGTACGTTTGAAGGAGTTGCTTCAAGTTCGCCATGGCCGGAACGAACGACGATACGTTTGCTCCAACAAGCCTCTCACCTATCGTCGAGTCTCCACTACTCCGACGCGGTGATCCAGAAAACCCGGTGGATAACGTTCCCCCGGTAGTACGTGTTTACACTCGGCGTACTCAAACTCTTGCGGACTTCTTCACGCCAGAAACTGCTGCCGAAGATGCCCGCCAAAGCGCCAATGAGGCCTTGGTGCATGAAGAAACAAGCCTCAATCCTGGAACATCTGTCCAGAAATTTAGGGAGGACCAGCCCCAACCCCGAGCCCGTTCGGGTTCTCCAGTGGACTTTGCACCTCCTTTGCCGGGGGCAAACGTCCGTCATCAAGCAGAGGCAAGTCGGCGCGACTACGTCTCCGACGAGGACGGCGAAGGTACAGGCATGCAACATCGAGACGTCCTGCGACATCATCCTCCGTCCGCTCTCCAGCTTCAAGTCATGCAAATGGGTGAACACATGGCTCAGCTCACCCGACTAATGGAAGAGAAAGATCGTCACATCAACACCTTGCTTCCAAGGCTGAGTGCCAGGGATGCCGCAACATTCGGTCAATCTCCTGCTTCTCCGATAGCTGCTCCAGCCCCATCTCCAACTCCTGCTCTTGCAGAAGTTGGCCCGGCAATACTAGCAACTACTCCTGCACTTTCCTCGGCTCCCGTGCCAGTCTCGGTGGCCGTGCAACCTTCAGTGGCAGCAACGATGAATGCCCAGCAAATACAAGCACTAGTGGCTGACATGATGCGTTCCCACGGCGGCAGCCTACCTCCGACCACGGCGGCATACTCAAAGCCTTACACCACAAGGATCCAACAGCTGCACTTCCCTACCGGGTTCCAGCCACCAAAGTTTCAGCACTTTGACGGGAAGGGGAATCCAAGGCAACACATTGCCCACTTCGTCGAAACTTGCAACAATGCCGGCACATACGGCGACGCGATGGTGAAGCAGTTCGTTCGCACCCTCAAAGGTAATGCTTTTGATTGGTATGTTGATCTTCCTCCAGGATCCATTGACAGCTGGGATCAAATGGAGAGGGAGTTCCTCAACCGCTTCTACAGCACTCGGCGCATCGTCAGCATGACTGAGCTTACTGCTACCAAGCAAAGGAAGGATGAGCCGGTGATCGACTACATTGATCGTTGGAGAAACCTTGCTCTAAACTCGCGAGATCGCTTGTCTGAAGACTCGGCCATCGAGTTGTGCACCCAAGGCATGCACTGGGGCTTGCTCTACATCCTCAAAGGGATCAAGCCTCGGTCCTTCGAAGAACTGGCGACTCGGGCTCACGACATGGAGCTTAGCTTAGCAAATCGCGGGGACTCAAAGGCCATAGCCTTCCAGAAGGTGGAAGAGGAGGACGAACCGGCAGCATCAAAGCAAGTCAATGTCACCGACCTCGCTTCGACTTCCAAACCACTCAAGATCGGTGGCAAGCCGGACAAAGGCAAAGGAGCTGCCATACCACATCCTCAGCCTCAACGGCCACCAAGGATGACCCTCGAGGAGCTTGAAGCTAAGGAGTATCCCTTCCCAGACTCGGAAGTTTCCTCCATGTTTGATCAGTTGATGCAAGAAAAGATGATCGAACTTCCGCCACCAAAAAGGCCGGAACAAGCACATCGAGTCAACGATCCGCTCTTCTGTAAGTACCACCGGATGGTCAGCCATCCCATCGAGAAGTGCTTTGTCTTCAAAGATAAGATCATGACACTCGCCAAGCAAGGGATGATCGAGATTGACTCTAGTGATATCGTCGAGTCAAATATGACGTCAATCACCTTCGATTCCTTCCCGCCAGCACTGACCGCTCCACAACGCACTTCAGCAAGGCTGCGCATCGTCTGTCAAAGATCGATGGCGAAACCAGCTCCAAGAAGACGACGACGGTATGCTCCTGCAGTACCCAAGGCCAAATCCTCACTGCCTTGGGGGCAACCGCCTCTCGCGCAAACACTCCCTCTTCCAAACAAAGCTACATCCCAGCATGTGCTCAAAGTAAGAAACGAGCAAAGAGACCCTGAAGTCAGCCTGCTAGGCCAGCCATCAGGTAAGTTCGACTTCTACGTCTTCTACTCCAAACTTCCTTCGATCCCAATGAAATAAATCAAGCCAACCGGCTGGGGATCAGAAGATGAATCAGTAAAGCCTCCAGAAGAGCAAGTCCTTCCGATCAAAGAAGAGCCTTCGGTCATGGCACCAATTCTTCACCCTGACGAAGAAGATCTTACTGATGAAAATGCATGGGTTATGGCGCCTCGAAGGAGAAGACCACGACGATCAAGCTACAGGATAGCACGTCTGGCCAACCACGAGAAAGATCGGGCGACAACAAAACTCCCCGAAAGAAAGACCTTCAAGGAAAAGAGTGAAGCTCCAGAAAGAAAGACGTCCAAAGTACCTCCAGTAAGTTCGAAAAATCTTCTCCAGCAAACATGCCCAGAGCTGGCGACACTCCAGGAGTTTTTCCCCAGCCGCTTCCTTGAAGTTGATCAAAACCTCAAGGTCTCTTGTTGCATGAGGGAAGTTCACCAAGTGCTCAATGAAGAAAGCGGCACCAACATCGAAAGCATGAGGAGAACCATCGTCGCCAACGGCAAGCACTGCAACGAGGCTGAATCACACCTTGCTGACGTCGAGTGCCACCAGGCCGAAGACCCCGTTGCAGAAGTTCCTCCAGCAAAAGCTCCACGAGCCCAGAAAGTCAAAGCAGCTGCGAGGGACAAAACCACTCCACTTGCAAAACTAGCGACATTCTCCAGCCAAACGGTGCACAAAGATAAAGAAGCATCAGCATCGAGACAGAAAATTCACCTCAACTCCAAATCAAGCTCAATGCCACATGTTCCATTGCTTGCTCAAGCTGCTTCAGTCCTGCGACTCGAATCTCAATGGCTTCGCAAGCCAGGACGATCACCTTCCACTCCAGCAAAAGAACCAGCGTCACCATTCTCCGAGGCCAACTTCATCACTTTGCAAGAGATGGCACTACCGTTACATGGTCTGTTGCATGTCTCGAGCTCAACCGAGTCTTCCGAGTACACCAACTCCGAGCAACTCGCAATCAAGCTAGGAAACACTCGGGGGCAAAACTCCATCGAGCTGATGTTAAAATCCAGCTGCAACAAAGAAAGCACAGAGCATATGGGTTCATTACCCTCAGTTGCGATACCACATCGCCTGACAAAGACTCAAGCTCGTCTCTCCAAAAGCGACGAACAAAGTCTTCTAAACCACCGAGACATCGACTCTAGTCAAACTCCAGCAATCACCAAAACTCCAGGCAAGAAGATCTTCACTTCTAACTACATTGAAGCGAAGAAGGCGGATGACAACTGCGAACCAGCAGCGACTCTGCCTACCAGTGGCAAGTCCCTCAAAAGGTACTTTGCCTAGTGCAAGGTTACCCCCCTTGCCCCCAAAAAAAAAAAAAAAAAAAAAAAAAAAAAAAAAAAAAAAAGAGGAACTACGTGTGACTTGATCCCTCTCAGTAGGGTACGTAGGCAGCCTGTAAAGGTTCAGTCCAAACAAAAAAGGTAAACCACCAGCTCCCAGCGCTGCCACAGCTCATCTCTCGAGGCACCCACGCGGTGCAACTCCGAAAGGCGAGAAACTACCAGCTCTCGGCACTTCGTAAGCTCCTCCCGCTACTTTGCAAGCTCCGTTGCAAAAGTCTTCTCGGTTGCTCGAGCTTTCTCCAAACGGGACTCTAGCTTCTGAAGCAACGCATGAGTAGCAAGTTGAAGTCCTAGAGGCGCCGAAGCGGCTCGCCTCCCGCAGCTTACACGCGCTCCAACTCCATAGGTAGAGAAGCCGTCAGCTTCCGACGCGTCGCCAGCTCTGCACGCTGCTTCGCAAGGTTCGCTACAGAAGCCTTCTCGATCGATCTACCAGTTCAACGCGTCGCCAGCTTTGCACGCTGCCTTGCAAGGAGGGATTCCAGCTTCTGAAGCGACGCGCGAGTAATCTCCACCTTCTTCTGCACCCGAACCAAGTCTGCAGTAGCAACGTGAGAAGCCCCTCAAGTCGACGTTTCTCTTCCTCAACCTTTGCCAATGCCAAGGAAGCGTCCTCCACTAATGAAGCCCGTTGCAAGCAATAAGCCTAGCTATCCGCCAAAAGGGTGCACATATGCTCCTCAAACAAGGAGCCATCCACCGGAAAACCCACCGGCTACTCAAAGCGTCAAGACCCTCCTCCTGGAAGGGTGCAAGCGTCGCCTGGATAAACTTCCAGCACAACTCTCCAAAAGAAGCTTAGAAAGAAGGCTCTGCGATCTACACTTTCGATGGCAAGCCTCTAAGTGCTGAAACAAGGCGCGATCCTGTCCTGAAGACCCAAGCACGGGAACCGCCTCCTGGACCATCGCCGTGACGGCTGTCAAAGATGCCACAGGAACTGACAAAGAAGCTGCGGCCAAAATATCCGTCGGAACTGACTCCTGAATGGCAACTCCAAACTCGGTCGAACGATCTGCCGTGAAGATCCCTCATCGGTGAGAATGAACTCGTCCAACTTCGACACACGTTTCTTGCTTTGAAGTACGGCGACAGAAGACTTGCGCAAAAGGGAAACGAAGATGCATACTCCCGTAGGAGACCGCATCGACGATCTATCCAGAAGTCGGAAAGCTCTCTTAACGGCAGGCCCTAAAGAAAGAAATAAAGAAAAGCACGAATCAGTCACGCATACGGACACAAACAAATCAAGTCAAGGCACAAAAAAAAAAAAAAAAAAAAAAAAAAAAGGGCCCCGAGCCAAGGACTGCATCCTTCGTAACCTCCACGAAGCCAAAAGGGTTGTTGGAGCAGTTACCAAGGTCAAGATCGGCAAGCAAAAGACGACCAAAGCAGGCTGCTCCTTGTCAACGCTAGTGGCTTTGTCGCGCTCCTCGTCGAACTCCAGAACGCCCGTCTCGACGTCCTTCAAGCTGATGTCACCACCAGGAAAGCTCTCTCCATAGGCCTCCAGCGACCCATGGTCGTCTAGAGGAAGATCCAGTCTACCTCACTCAGCCTGCCCAGGTGCAACCTCGCTAGTCGCTCTGCTCCCGCGATAGGCCTCCTCAATGATCCAGCCGGCCTTTAGAAAGCACTCGAAGGGACAAGTCCTGCAAGGAAACGAAAAGTCCAAGTCAAATCAAGATGCACAATCAGTTCCAGAAGAAAAAAACAGATCAAGTCCAGAAGTCAAAAAAAAAAAAAAAAAAAAAAAGAAGAGAAAGTCCCTGTTTGCAAAAAGGGAAACTGAGAGGGGGGCCACAGCAAAAAGCCGCAGCACCCCCTCTCTCCTGCTAAAACCCGGCCGAGCCCGCCTCCGGCCTGCGCCCTCCCGCGCCACCAGCCCGCGCGCCGGCCGCATCCTGCAGCCCCCGGCCGCGCCCCGTCTCCGGCTCGCGCGCCGGCCGCACACCGCAGCCCCCGGCCGCGCCCCTCCTCCGGCCACCATCGCTGTCGTACCACTCGTGCCAAGCATGTGACGCACCACAGCCACCGCCGATGACGCACCGCGTCGCCCAACAACCGCAGCACCGGCCACCGCGCCCCGCATGCGACGCAACACAGCCGCCGCCGGTGACGCACCGCGTCGCCCAACGCCCTGCAGCCCGTGCCTGCGCTCATCGCTACGCCCACACCCGTGCCCGAACCACCGCTGGGCTAGCCTGTTGCTGCTGCTGCTGCTGCTATCGGTTAATAAAGCTCAAAGGTCACCGTCCTTAATGAGAAAAACAAAATTATATAGGGGCCGCAGCAAAAAGAGCCTTCCTCTCCCCTTAAAACCATCGGCCCCCAAACAGGGCTGAGGCTCTGACCCCGTGCACGCCCGGCCGCCTCCGCGCCCGCCTGGCCTCGGCGCGCTGCCTGCCTGCGCGCCCCAGCCGCCGTCGGCAACACGCCGCGCGGCCACGCCTGCCCTCCGACCTGCGCCACGCCGCCGCTGCTGTTGCTGTTGCTGCTGGCCTCCGACCCGCGTGCATGACCCGGCCGCGCGCGCCCACCACACCGCCGCTGCTGTTGCTGCCGCTCCCGCACCGGCCCGCCGGTCCGTGCTCTGCACCCCGCGCCGGCCCGCCGGCCGTGCCCGGCCACCGCCGGCTCTCGCGCCGGCCCAACCGCCTGCCTCACGCCTGGCCGCCACAGCCCCGGCCCGCGCCGCAGCTGCCGCTGCTGCTGCCACCCCCGCGCGCGCCGCGCCCTGCCGCGCCGGCCACGGCCCGCGCACGCCGCGCCCCGCGCCGCTGCCGCTGCTACTACTCTCCCGAGCCCGACGGCAGAGACGAAGAAGAAGAAGAAGAAAAAAAAAGGAAAAAAAAGAAAAAAAAAAAGTGTAATCTACTTTTCATTGAAGCCCCTATAAATAGGCATAATCGGTTATTGGGATAAAGATAGGGTAAATCTCCTATCCCATAATCTAGGGGTCTATATCCGAAGTGCATCCCGATCCGATGCAACCACCGTTGCATAGCAAAAAAAAAAAAAAAAAAAGAAAAAGAAAAAAGGAAGAAGAAAAGGAGTAGGAAGAGGAAGGAACGAACCTACGGCGTCTTCAGCCACTTTGCCTCCTCCGCTCGATGCGTCATCCGCTTCGTCATCACCATCGGCCGCGACAATCGGCCTCCACCATTGCGCTCCAGCACCAAAGAAGGGCAACAACCCTCCGCCAAGGCGCATCGCGGCCGTCCTCGCGCTCCCGTCGCCTTGCTGCCCTGGGACTCCGCGCAGCGGCCGTCATCAACGTTCGCGCCATTCTCAAAGCAAAGGAAGTCCGCGACAATAAGGGCGATCGAAACCATAGAAGAAATCTTCAACTCCAGGCTGCCAGCGCCCTTCATCTTCCGCGGTAGCAACGATGAGGGAAAACAAAAAGGCGGGGTCCCTATAAAGACCTAAATTCCGTATAAATACGTGATCAAGGCCAATTGCTACGCGTTTCCCGCGGGCGCACTTGACCTTGAGGGGGCATTTGTGGGCACCGAAATTAGCCCACGAATTAGACCCGGCCCGCATGCGAAACCAGGCCCACACACAACGGCCCGCATGCGAAACCCGGCCCGCACACAACGGCCCGCATGCGAAACCTGGCCCGCACACAACGGCCCGCATGCGAAACCTGGCCCGCACAACACGGCCCGCATACGAACTCGGCCCACACACAACGGCCCGCATGCGAAACTCGGCCCGCGCACAACGGCCCGCGTGCGAACTCGGCCCACGTGCGAACTCAATTTGCGCGCCATGGCCCGACCCAAAGCAAACGGGTCCCACCGAACCCGCAACTCGGACACAAAGAGGGGGGCCCACCGGCCCCCCCTTCTTGAAAACCGTGCCCCCCTCCTCATGGAGAGGTGGGGCCGGCCATAAAGGAAAAGAAAAAGAAAAAGAAAAAAAAGAAAAAGAAAAGAAAAAGAAAAGAAAAGGAAAAGAAAAGAAAAGGTCAAAACCGCCTTGATGCGGGGGGAGGTGGCGTGGACGTCTACACAACCGTAGATCCGCGACGATCCCTCGATCCAACGGACAAGATGACGTTGTGTCGCCATCCGATCCAAAAGTGCAACAAAAATAACAACTCGATCTTTAAAGATCGAGTCACATCTAGCCCATAACCACTCCAACTAAAAAGGAGGAAATCGGGTTTGTTTCCCCAAATAAGGGAACAATATCTCGATGGTTATGAGGGGAGATATTGGAGGAAACAAAAAGATTTCAGCAATATCTCCCCCAACCGCCCCCCTTTGCCTATAAATAGAAGGGGTCGGGGAAGGCATCAAGGGTCGAAAGCTGAAGAGGAAAAGGCTCTGCAAAGACGAGCTCCAACGCTTGAAGACCGAAGGCTTCACGAGGCACGGCAAGCATATCCTACGGGAGTCCTTGACCCTTCAAGTCCTCATCAACGTGAAGACCTTGCACTCGAAGATCAAAGCTTCGACTCCTCGCACGAAGAAGAAAGCTTGGAGAAGAAGACCCGGAGTCGTCGTCATCCCGACTTCTCCAACGATCTTCATCAACTCCGAAGAAGCCATAAGCAAAGGCCGGAGAAGAAGATCGAAGCCGACAACACCCGTCGTCTTCAACAAAGGTGTCGACTCCTCGCACGAAGAAGAAAGCTTGGAGAAGAAGGCCTGAAGCCGGTGCTACCCCTGCCGTCTTCGTCAACAAAAGCCGACGCTACAACCGTCGTGCGGAGATCGGTGCTACCCCCACCGTCTTCACCAACAAAGCCGACGCTACAACCGTCGTGCGGAGATCGGTGCTACCCCCGCCGTCTTCATCAACAAAGCTGACGCTACAACCGTCGTGCGGAGATCGGTGCTACCCCCGCCGTCTCCACCAACAAAGCCGACGCTACAACCGTCGCACGGAGATCGGTGCTACCACCGCCGTCTTCATCAACAAAAGCCGACGCTACAACCGTCGCATAGAGATCGGTGCTACACCCGCCATCTCCAAAAGAAGCCTTCAACTCCAATCAAACCAAACACGCCCGGAGAAGAAGCCGACGTCACAACCGTCGCCAGGTCCGAAAGCCGAAGACGAAAGAGCTTCGCAAAAGAAGCTCCAACGCTCGAAGACCGAAGGCTTCACGAGGCACGGCAAGCATATCCTACGGGAGTCCTTGGCCCTTCAAGTCCTCATCAACGTGAAGACCTTGCACTCGGAGATCAAAGCTTCGACTCCTCGCACGAAGAAGAAAGCGTGGAGAAGAAGACCCGGAGCCGTCATCACCCGATTGCTCCAACGATCTTCATCAGCTCCGAAGACGCCATAAGCAAAGGCCGGAGAAGAAGATCGAAGCCGACAACACTCGTCGTCTTCAATCAAGGCATCGACTCCTCGCACGAAGAAGAAAGCCGGGAGAAGAAGGCCTGAAGCCGGTGCTACCCCTGCCGCCTTCGTCAACCAAAAGCCGACGCTACAACCGTCGTGCTAAAGCCGGTGCCACACCCACCGTCTTCATCAACAAAAGCCGACGCTACAACCGTCGCACGAAGATCGGTGCTACACCCGCCGTCTTCATCAACGAAAGTCGACGCCATAACCGTCGCACAAGCATCGGTGCTACCCCCGCCGAAAAGCCAAAACCGACGCCACAACCGTCGAGGAAGCCGGAAGAGTAAAGAAGCCTTGAAGAGGTAACGCCAGTCGTTCGAGAAGAAGATCGAGTCGAAGCGAAAGTCAAAGCCGACGCAAGAAGCCAAAGCAAACGCACCGGTAAAGCCCGCGCTAAAGCAACGCACGTGCCAAAGCCAAGCAACTACGACGGTCACGAGCAAAGCACCGCACGTTCTAGCCGATACGACGCGAAGTCCGGAAGTACTAAAGCATCGCAAGTCTCTACCCGTCTACGTTCAAGCGCAAGCGCCAAAGCAAAGCAAAAGCCAGAGCCACGCCAAAGCTACGCCAAAGCCGAAAGCTAAAGCCAAAGCTGACGCCAAAAACACGATCGACGCCGCGAACCGACGATCAAGGACGCCGAGGTCGAGCAAGGATCGAGGAAGACACGAAGACCGAGGAACGAAGCCCAAAGCCTCCCTAGCCGAGAAAGCGCGAAGCACGGACGGGACAAAATCAACGGCGGAAACTCCTTAGCCTCTCAAAAACCCTCACCCTGTAAAGACCTCTGTCCTGGGCAACCCCTTCAGAGCTCTCGCACGAATACCACGTGGAGACGCGGATCAAAGGGACCCTCCAGAGGATCTCTCCCACAATCTCCTGATCAAAGAAAATTTGTAATCTCGTGTGATCCGCAATAAAGACGACCCGAATCTTTTTCTGCGACCACAGTGACGCCACCTACTGTCCGCCGATGACCCCCTTTTCACGCGATCAGAGGAGCTCGCGATAGTTTTTGAGGAAGGTGGAGGAGGGCAAGCTAGAGAAGGTGGATTTTTTGAGCGTGAGAGCGGAGACCATGGTTCGGGTTCCCTTCCCTTGCCGCTAAACATCCTTGAAGACCAGCTCATCCTCTCTTTTCGCTTTTCGATCACTTTTTCGGGGACTTCTCCCTCACGGTTCCGCTGCGCAATTTGGTCTATTTTTAAAGT
The DNA here is from genome assembly GCA_947650365.1 of Chamaelirium japonicum. Lineage (NCBI taxonomy): Eukaryota > Viridiplantae > Streptophyta > Magnoliopsida > Liliales > Melanthiaceae > Chamaelirium > Chamaelirium japonicum. The sequence continues at coordinate 210,092 of CANTAL010000317.1, forward strand.
TCAGTCCATTATTCTTTTTTTCATTACCCCCCAAAGTACTATCGGCACCCCGCCTCCTTCCGCTTCTACAGTTGTTCCCGCCCAGACCCCTATGTCACCCTCCTACATCCTCCTTCAACTTCCTCCATCTTTTACATGTGCCATGCATCCCATCGATATGTCGGTGGCCGCCTGCCATCAGTGCCGTCGGGGTAGCCACCGGTAT